>MU871934.1:2419-21244 GCA_036418205.1 Ostertagia ostertagi | reverse complement strand
GTATTTATACTCTCTTTCAAGAAAACGAGAAGAGTGTCGGGTGCAGACCATGCAGATTCACTTGAAGGCCGTCGTCACTTGTGGTGTGTGGTCTGCACCCGACGCTCTCGTTTTTTGAAAGAGAGGATACATTGGGAAACAATGCAAGATTTTTCCGGGAAGGATTCCTCTGACTCAACTTTCAATGGTGTATTTACCATCGCTTATATACTCGAACCCCGTGTGGAGGTAAGAGCTTCGCCCCCACCCCAGCAATCTCGTGATAGCCTTGGTAACAAAAAATTACACTAAAGACTGCCTCTACTTCCACAAAGAGCAGTCTTTCGAGCTGTGCCATGCAATTGTCTTATAATTAGGATTGAAGAGACGTTTGAATAGGTAATGCGCCTATAGAATGAAATGCGGAACGATTCAAATTTCAGTTATTAATTTTGTTCATTATAGTGCCTGGGTGAGTGGAAAAACCTAGAAACTAATACATTTTATTGGTGGGAGGCGAAAGTGTATAAAGGAAGGAGACCGATTAGGAACTGATGAAGTTTTTGACATTCGGATAAAAGAGACTGAGAAACAAGAGAGAAAAGAGAAGAGTAGCATCCGGAAAGGTCACTAAAATGTGGAATAGGGAGAATCAAAAGTAGAGGGGACCAGTTGATAGTTTCAGGACTGAATGAAGCGGCGCAGCAGTCAGAGGGCTACACATTTCAAATCAGTCACCGGGATCGAATCCCGAACGAATGAATTGTGATTCTAATTAAAGTTCGCTAACTTAGTTGTCTTTTTTTCATTTTAATTCGTTAGTTGGAGGAAAACTATATTCCCAACATATAAGCCCGTTTCTAACGGTTTTTGTCCACTAGACATTTCTTCTTGAATTCTCGGTACAGGCCACAGCAAACAGCTAACCCAGAAAACAATGAGGCTTCATAGTGTGAAAGGGTACGGGGTGAGCCAATTAATTATCCCCCAACAAAGATCACGGAAAGGGGATCGCTATCTTGGATGCAAGAGTTTTGCCTTAGCGGCCACCATTGTAATCAGTCTGAACTTAATACTATTTGCGTAGTATCTTGAATATCAACGCTCAATAATGCCTCTTTATACAATAACTCAGCCTACATAAACTTAGTCAATGGTCTATATCGTACGGCCGGTTATCACACGGGTTTGACATTAGCATAGAATAACTTTTACGCGATCGGTAAGTACAACGATATGCTGCATAACAGTTGAGATATCGGGATCGTCTTCGGACTCAATAATCGTTGCAACACCATTTGCCTATTCATTGTGTGCTTCTTTATACAAAAACTTTACTACAACAATCTTTACCCATTTGCTATTATTTAATAATAAATGGGATTCAAGATAGTTTACATCCTATGCCCATATATTTTGGATTCAAATGTTCTGGCAACCATCCCAATCCTTCTATTATATAAAGCGCTAACTTTGTGTGTCGGTTTGTGTATCTGTATGTGTGTGTGTGTGAGTGTGTATGTATGTGTGTCCGTCCGCAAAATGAAGTGAGTGAGAAGGAAGCTCATGGGATAAACAAACCGCTAACAAATCGGGTAGCTTACAGGATTTGAGATATCAATGTTTTGTAGCAGGATAGTTGTGATAACACTCTTAGGGCTATATAAACACCTGCTTAGCACACTTCCGTTCATTCCACATGGTGCTGCAGTGGCAGCTGGAGGGCAGTGGAGAGAGGAAGGGAGGATGAGGAAGGGAAGCGAAAAATCTACCGTCATATCATGATTGTGTCCCTTCTACTGTATGAAACACCATTGTGTTGCATACGCGTCACTTCCAGGAGGTGTTGGTGTCACAGGAGGAAGGGACCATAGCGGAGGATAGAAAGCTTGCGCATTAAAGGAAGGTCCCGGCGGTTGACGGGACAATTGTTAAAGTGATATAAGTATTAGTATTTGCAACTTGATCATATACCCGTTTTGGAACTGCGGCACACTATCTCACTTTCCATTTGTACACACGCTAGTTTCTATGATGCTCGATGATGGCCCCACTATACAATGACTTGCGGGGCCAGCCGATATGTACAAGTCAGTGTTTTATCCTCCCAGACAAGTCTGGTACCAATTAACCGACCCCGGAGGGATGGAAGGCTTGGTTGGCCCGGGCGACTCACCCAGGATTTGATCCCCGGACCGCTCGCGTGGTAAGCGTGCCACTTGCCACTACACCACTTCCGCCCGTACAAAATTCTTTTACAGAATCACATGTGTTATTAAATATCTATTATTGGACTATGGAACTCCTGGACCGTTTTCCAAGGTTCCTTCCAGCCTTTATGAGACTTCATCACATGGTAAAATCGCGAACTCGAGTATTTCCCATGGTTCAACGGCCTCCACCTTTCCATTATTTTTCCATTTTCGCGCTTCTTCAGAGCTTGGCATCCCATCAGACGAGAAAATTTATTCCGATTTCCGATTTCCGAAACAGTAACGGCACTTTCTGGTTCACTTCCTGTTTTCCGAAAAGTTTGATATTTCTCTCTCTTCTAAGGGGATCTTTAGAAGTAGACAGTCAGATAAGAGAAACTGGGCTTCGGAGAAAATGATCATGCAAGAGGGTACTCGGCCTATGACATCAACTCTTGGGCGGACCATAACTGGTGTGTAAAGCCTCGTGTGCATCCTTGAGCCTTAGCGCCTCTACCTAGCACTTTCCTGCGACGAATTCAGTACATCCTATGCATTTACGGATAACTACTTTTTCCGAGCTAGAGCACCATTTCAGTGACCTGGTCGTGGATAGCGCCTTTAGGGCACATATCGCTGCGGAAAACAGAGTGTAGGTAAAAGTCAACAACGATCCCATCAGTTGTTTTCATCTAAAACGCTGATGCATAACAATTTAGGGTGATCGCAGCAGAGAAAGAAGGTCTATTGATCGCGTTAGGCGATAGTGATAGACGATCTGATAACAAAATAATTCGTTGTTTTGTCTAAACAATATATTGATCTTAATATGGGCAACATTATAATTCCTCATGAGCGTATGCACACATGGGAACACATCTCGTACAAGCCAGCTTATCATTTAGCTAGGTAATTTGGTAGTGATTTGATAATGAGGCGGAAGTGGTGTAGTGGCAAGTGGCACGCTTACCACGCGAGCGGTCCGGGGATCAAATCCTGGGTCGTGAGTCGCCCGGGCCAACCAAGCCTTCCATCCCTCCGGGGTCGGTAGACTTGTCTGGGAGGATAAAACACTGACTTGTACATCGGCTGGCCCCCGCAAGTCATTGTATAGGCCACATCGCATTCAAACGCCACTACGAATGTACAAATGGAAGTAGAATGCGTGCCGCATCCCAAAAAGGGATTGATCAACGGCAAATGCTTTATCCTTTAACTTTTAATGAGAACTCGGCTAGTAAGGTAGGCGCAGAGTTGGACGTCAACTGTTAGTCAGCCAATTTAGCACATTTAGGCCGATGTCAGACTTTGCGAATCGCGCGATTCGCTAGCGTCCGCGGTCGCGTTGCGGTACCAGCCAATTGAGTGATTCACTGGCCGCGACGCGACCGCAGACGCTAGCGAATCGCGCGATTCGCAAAGTCTGACATCGGCCTTAGGAACAGCAAAAGCGCACAGAGGTTTCTCGAGCATCACCTTATTTCGTTCCTGTATTGCGATTCTCGATATTTAAAACTGCCTGAATACGGTATCTTATCCCGAAAACAAAACATTTACTAATACTGCAATTATTGAAGGAGTAACGACGATGCTAGGGAATAAAATGAACAAAAAGATGTCGAATTGTACGAGCGGGCTGCTATCAATGTGTCGAGGCTGGTGTCAGAGTCCGTGATCCGTCGCGCGATTCGTGACGGATCGCGGACTCTAGCACAGATTAGGAGAAAGGCACAGTCCAGGCTCTCTGCGACTACACGTAGAGCGCGAATGCGGAAAGCATCCTACACTCTAGATGCTAGCAGTTGATCCGCTGCTCCCCGTCTTGCGCATTTGTGAGCAAATCCGAGGGCAATGAGCGCGAAAAGTACGACACTGGGAAGAGCTGTTTTGACATAGCGAAATCCAGAATCGAGCGAATCGAAACAAAACGAATTGTTCGATCGATTAATAAATAATGGCGCTCATCCAGTAAGGGGGGGGCATCAAGTGGCTGCCCTCACCCCCACCCCCCTAGACTGCCTACACTCCCCCTGGCGCACAGGTTTCTCGAAGTACGGGACCCCGTGAGCCAGGGGGAGTGAAGCCAGTTCAGGGGGTGGGGGTGAGGGCAGCCATTGACGTTGCATCACAATGCCCCCCCCCCTTACTGGATGAGACCCTAATAAGTTTCCCATTGAGAAAGAAGCTGATCCAATTTGTTTTTGTTGAAAAAAATTGTTGCAAAGTTTCAGAAAGACGCGCGAGACCGTCAAGGTGAAGATTGGGATTTGCGCTAATGTGACGGTCCACATCGAAATCGCCATTAGAACCCGTGAAGTATATTCTGCGTATCGAACCGGCTGCACTTTCAAACTAAACCTATATAAACGGTCAGCGAAAGTTTCTGACTGGCTAAAATAAGGAAGATACTCAGTTTCTCGTTGAAATTAGTATATTGAAAGTCGATAGAATGAGAAACAGAAATAAGAAATAGGCTTAGCGGCTAAGGAGGCCACTTAAAAAAACGTGCAGCTTGCATCGAGCGAGAATTGGCTCGTTGCCAACGGAGCAACCGATGCGCCGTCGCTCGCGGCGATCGCGACTGGTGAGGCGCGCGGCTGCGTCGCAGCTCGTCGGCACGACTTTGATGGGCTGTTGGACGACGACGACGGCTTTCTTCGCCCGTTCGTTCTGCCCCCCCCCCCCCCCCCCCCGCCTCCCCCCCCGCCCACCCGCCCCCCCCACCCCACCGCCACCCTGCTTTGGCAATACCGAATGGAACGAATCGGAGGCATGTGTGGCGAGTTGGTCGCCGACGTCTTCAAGCGTCGAGCAAGTATTTCTGTGGGGAGAAAAGGCCTTAAATTCCTAGGCGTCACTTGGTCCATTGGCGTGTTTATTTTGTTGCTTCATTTCCAATCTTGTCGTGTATCTTTTGACACAGATTCGGTCACAGATTCGATAATAGAACAAGATACGTCTCATTTCCGTACGAAATGTTTCCCTCAAAAAGGCTATATTCGGGTTAAAGGTAATGAAAAGGTTGTGTCGCTATGACCTCACGCACTACAACCAAAGTTCCTACGGCTGGCTCACGGTAAATTATTGTGCTATTCGTCCTAGGCTGGTGTCAGAGTCTGTGATCCGTCGTGCGACGGATACTTCCTTTTATGTCAGTTCTCTTTCTTACTAGGAACAATGGACATAAGAAACAAGAACTCTGTTGCGAAAGGAACTCCCTCAACCTATTGGTCGGCAGTTTCGACTTTTGTTTATTCCAAAGCGATTTACATTTTGTTTGCTTGACCCTGCAAAACGACTCCTTGCTCTTCACGAAAGCAAATTAATGCTTTTGGATAGCTGTCTCGTCGGCCTTTCTCCAATGGAGGATTCCACGATAGGAACGAAGGTAGTCGAAGAGAAATCGCCTAGTGGAGAAACAGGGTTCGCAGCGAAGAATATGCCTCTGGCGGTTCATGGCGTCCCTGCGCCACTACTAACGCAGCACGCCCACCGACTGCACCCACTCGCCCGCAGGTTTCTAGTTTAGCAGAGAGAGCGTTAGTTGCGAAGAGGGCAGCATCGATGAGAGTCATCAATGTGGGAATCAACAGGCAACGAGGGGTCTCATTTATCGGGTTCTACTTCAATATTAGTGGTACTTCAATATTAATGGGCTACCTTCTAATCCAAAACTCCGCCTTCAACTACATTCAGATTTCAAACGTTCAGTCGCGAAAATGAAAATCGGTTTCTCGTGATAAGTTGAAATATGTTTCTTTGCAGATGACAAGGAAAAGGAAAGTTGACAATACTCAAATTGAAAGTGACGCAGGAGCTAACAAAAAAGACCGTTCTTATGAGTATGGCTACAAAAATATCCCGGACGAAGGTCCTTCCACGAATGGGGACTCAGCGACGCAGAACAAGAATCAGTTCCATAGGACATTCCCTCACAAGAATCGAGACGGCGGAAGCTTTCGCGGTAGAGGAGGGCAAAGGAATCATCAATTTTCCAGAGGAGCACGTGGAAACTACGACACTAACGATTTCGAACGGGTACTTCATCGATCGCTTAGGTCTGTGGATTGGAATTTCTACTTATTGTTTCAGAAATATGGAAAAGTTGGTGGAGGTAATGAGGAGGAAGTGCGAGAAAGCATAAGAGAAGAAGATAAAGGAAATGAAAAGAAAGAGGCGTACCCTGCGGAATTGGTGGCCTACCTGAAGAACATTGAGCAAATGATAGCGGCAGAGGAACGAGTAGGTAGGTGAATCCTAATTCTTGGTTTCATATCCATGTGGTTTGCTAAAAGATGTTCCGTTAAGATAATATGGTTATCGACAAATGTGCAGAGGAATGTTCGGGTGAGGAAGAGAAGTTGCTGTCGTTCAGAGACTCGTCAATTGTCGTTGAGAACGTATTTGGTACGAATTAGAAGATCAGTTTGAAGCGGAATTTTTATTTCATGATCAGACCTCCGTAGGTTGTCGCTACAGCTGCGATATAAAGTGCCACTAACAGAAGCTTTTGGTTGATGTTGTTTGATTTACCACACTCAGGCCGAGCGCGCCGACTATTTCTCATTTTGCGGTTTGCGCTTGTTTCAGCTCATTTTTGAAAGTGCTAATAAAGAAAGTTGTTCCGTTACATTCAGGTTTTCTTGGTTTTTTTATAGTCTAAAATTTGTTTCAATAAGCTAATGAACGGCGACTGCTTCCTTTTATAAGGGCCCTATGGGCCGCGCGTGATCCATGTTCGTCTGCCCATAATTCACTCTTGACGACGTAATTCAGCATAGTGAATTATACTACTTGAAATATGCGATATCAACACTGAACAGCAATTTTTAAGGAGCTTCACAACATGGAGCAGAGCTGTTTTTGTCCGGGCTGGCACGACTAAAGCACAAACGGCTACTCGATCTGTTTTTCTCAGGAACTTCTGCACATACTATCGAAACACTGTGTTATGCACTTCTTCCTATCAAAACTAACAAACCTGTTGAGGTATCAATGACTATTTTATTGCGATGTAGCGTTGTTAAGAGGATTTCATCTATGAAAGGAAAAGTATGAGCTATAAAATATGTTTTCAGTTAATCGAGAAGTTTTCCGATTTGATATGTGATAATTGGAATGATGCAGTGGGTTGCCAGCACTCCGCATTTCTAGTGCGGTGCTTTGCTTGGGTTACTTGTGGTCTGAAGAAGAAGGACAAGGTATTGTTTTTGAGATGTTTATTGTATTGTTAGACTTTTAGTACGTGTCATGTTTACTGATGTTTTATTTATTTTGCTCACCAAGCTTTGCCATTCGGACTGATGCTGCGTTATCATTGTAAATGGGATATAGCGTAAATTCATCTCCATTTGACTAAGCACATTTTGATTATAACTCGCAAGAAGCAGGCGTTCTTAGAGACTTGAAAAGTCTCTGGATTTCTAAAATTGCACGCAAGCTGTGAGGGCCATCAGTAGATTGCATACTGAGTGTTGTAATGGAAACCTACTGCTGTCTCTTATATCATTTTCGGTTTATTCTTCGGTTTTTTAGAACCCCACAAGGAGACTTATCCAATATGCAGTCAATACAAGGTCAAAGTGCAGAAATCAAACTTGGATTATCGCGTGTTTTTGATCGAATAGCATCGTTAGCTCTGGAAAGTGCAGCTACACGTATGTGGTTTTCATTATTGTTCTGTTGTTTTGCATTTTTGTTGGTTTTTGAGTGAATAGAAGTCTTATCTCCAACCGCTTGCAAGATAGCTAATCTTATTTTCATGGCTTCACCTTTTTTGCCAAGTGCTCCTTTTTTTTCATTGGAACGCGATGAGGATTTTGCAAAAGGGATGTTTAAACGGGAGAACCTTCGGCATTACATAGGGTTCGATTCCTCACCTATGGCACTTCGCTTACCCATGGCAGCACGACTTTACGTGGCTTTTTTAACGTTTTTTTGGCAGAAATGTGGTTACTCTGTATGTGTGGATAAGCGAGATGTCTAGAAACATGTATGGGGTCTGGGGTTGATTTGAGCAGGAATATTTGTCAGTATAGTCATGTATAATTGATAATTTGACTGCAAACTGTAGTGAACCTCATTTGTTTTCAGCACGTGTGGAAAATGTGCACCTTTCTCTTGTCGTGCAGGACGTATTAGAAGCGGATAGCATCGCAAAGCTCGGGAAATCAACTGTCATTGTTGACAAAGTTCTCGCTTCTGCCTCAGGAGATGGTGCGTCACAGGTTTTGCTTTGAATTCTGGTCCATAGTCACTGATTTCAAAGTTTTTTGCAGACTTGCGGCAGCTATGGTTGGGTAAGAATAGCTCGAGAGTCTGGGAGAAGCTGGTGGTGGCATGTCACGAGGAAACACTTCAGTCGCTTTGGGAAACCGTTATAACAGGCCATGTGAGTTTCGTTTGTGTCCATTCAGCTCTGTTCGGAAATGGTATTTGTTCTTGGCAATTTCGAGTGATTTATCCCCTCTTTCCAGGTTTCTGAGCTGTCATCTCATCCCTGCGCCAATTTTCCATTGCAGAAGTTCATTGCTAGTGTGAAGTCGCTTGAATTGGTAAGATGTCTATATTATGCTACCAGTCTTTTTTTTTTCTGAAAAATTCTGAGAGTTTGAAATGTGGGAACAATTTTTGAACGTTTACTTTAGGCGACAGACTTGTGTCATGAGGCCGTACCATTGATTCAGAAGTTCTTATCAAGCGACCGTTGGGGTGTTGCTCAAGCTCTGCTGCGATGTGTTTCAAGACACGAAGATTTGCAGGAACCTGTGTTGAAGGAACTTCGGCAGTTTTTCAGAGCTAGCAAGGTACGGTTCGTGAATAGTGTCGCTCTGTTGCATTAAGTGTGCAAATCTCTACATTATGGCATAGTTGAAGGTTCCTTTTTTTTTTGCCTTTTCAGAAGGAGAATAAAATCAATTTCTTGCTCAACATCGTCACACTGAACAAGTATAATGGGAAATCTTTCAACGTGAACGATTCGCATTTACATGTAAGCTAAATTTTGGTTCTCTACTCGATGTCGCGGGAAATTGTGTAGCATACGGAAGAAATGCCAACGCTCGCATAGTGACTGGCTTGGATGTGTGTGGTACACTTAGGAAAGTGATAGATAACTAGCCATCCAGCCCACCATTTACGGTTTTATTTGTTACATATTACCATCGGTTTTGAAGACGTTTTGGCTTTCGTTTTGGCTGATCTCACAGATTATGCGTGTTGGCGTTTCTGGCTGATTTCGAGGACTATATGCATTATTTAAGGGATGCTTGTTGGTAGAGATATTGCTGTCGTTCCATAAGGTGAAGACCTTGACTGCTTGCATTGAAGCTTTACAATCACCAGACATTGTTAAACTGGTAAGTGCGTTATACCTTTTTCCTTGTTGTCAAGAAGTGAAACATAGATTGAGTTTATATCATTGAAATGTGTTTGAAAAAAATCCCAAAAGCTCCACAGATAGTCTATTCCAAAATCTTCTTTATTTGACCGAATTGCTGTGTTGTAACAGAGTAAGGCGGGGTGCAGAAAAGTTATTGAAGCAGCAACGTGCGCTCATCGTATGGGTAAATAGAGTGTAAAACTAGAGAGTTCGTGAGAAAAAAAAATTAAAATTCTGTTTTTCTAGTGAAATGGTTAGCTTTCGTGATGTTCGGACGATTTTTTGAACGCGATTCAGGCTCAAAAAACTGCTGAACAGCACGAAATGCTCAATTCTTTGTCAACAAATCACATAACAAAATACTCAAAGTGGCTGGTTTTTGTAAGTTGCTGTTCTGAATTGTTTCCATTGATTAATTGTGCTCTTTTTGGGTTATTTCAATACATGGCAGCTATATTTAGGCGAGAAACAAGTGCGGTTCCCATGTGCTTCAGGCTGCTTTCAGAAGCAGCACACTTGGAGATAGTGTCAAGGAAAAGTTGATAAGTTCCTTTGAGGTAAGCTACGATCGATCTCGCTTCATTTCCCTATTCATTTTCCATGTTCAGTCTTTTCTTAGCAAGTGTTTGGATAGCATCGAGTAGCTTTTCGCAACTTAAAGGAAATAAATTTTAAACCAAAAATTTTTCCAGAATGATTGGGGATCTCTGATCTCAGACGTATACGGTAGCCATGTGTTCGAGTCAATATGGGAATGTTCGCTGTTCACGGTGAAGAGACGACAAGAGCTCATGAAGATAATTGTTCCAGTTCCAGGTACTAAGTCATTAGGCTTGTTCTGCTTCACATTTATTCAAACATATCTTCATCGTGTTACATTTTCGTCATAATCCTTCGGAAAATTGAATCTGTTTCAGAGTGACTCAAAGTTCTGGAAATTTGCAATGCTCAGATGCGATATGTACCTCTTCCGGAAAGATCGGAAGGCTTGGGTTGGAGAAGATGAAAAAATCTGTGAAAGGAGCCAAGCACTGAAGATCTTGGCTAATGTTGTTATGGTTATTTGTTGAATTGTTTGTTGTTGATGTGTTGAGAAAGTTATTTTTGTTGTTGTCCCAATAGATTCCCAAGTTGTTATAGAAAATGTGAAAAATTAGGATGTGAATGAATATTAACGTGTGCCTTTGGTTTTCCTGCTTTTTTGATACAGCAGAGCTAACATTTTTGTAAGGCAGGTTAAAACTCTCACGTGAAGGTTAGGGTCAATAACTTGAAGGCATTTTTTGAGCATAAGGCTGATGTCAGACGTTGTGAGTCGAGCGATTCAGTAGCGTTCGCGGTAGCGTCGCGGTCAGCAAATCGCTTCGGTTAGCTTTTGCTTCTAAGGTTCTTTCAAGCTATGTTAAGAATGAAGGAGTATGAGCAAGGCGGTGGTTCTAGTCAGAACAAATCACATGGTTGATTTTCTCTGATTATTGAACCACTCAAGTTTTGTTCTGTAAATTATTCTGCAGTTTTGATACGTAAGGTAAAGCACATGTCTATGTTATCTCGAGCTCACCGCTTTCAACTAATTATTATTTTTTTAGCATCGAGAGCGGAATCGCGATGCACCGAGAAAGAAGAAAAAGTGCTCAATTCTGTGAATATGAGTGCTGCATTTGCTGATACGTGTGCTCCGTAATGTGCGCCTTCTGTCTGGAGCGTTCCGCGCCTCTTCATATCACATTTCGCTCTCCTCTCCATAGTCAGTTTCGTTCGGGAATTCTAATTCTTCTCGAGTTTTTCCTTTGTTTCGGTCACATTTGTGACAACCACGCCTGGCTATTACGTAATATTATATGTAAAGCTCAATAATTTCGCAGCGTTTTATTCGTTTTGTTGTCGTGTTCATCGTTCAACGTGCCTGTCACTAGATAACGTCATGGTGGTTCTATTTGATGTTGCAGTTTCGTATCTGTTCACATCATATGTTCCGAATTATTCCTCGGTTCTATACTCCTGGTAAGTTGCTGGTACTTTTTTCTATCTGTCAGTGTTTCTCAATTCGGGCCCGATCCCAATATAGTCATGATCCACTGCGCCGTTGCTGCCCTCTTCTCCCTCTCAACGCGACTTTAACCGCTGGTCAAACGGGTCTGAAACAAATTGCTTTTACTCGATGACGGCGACTTAGATCGCATTTCGGACCCGTTATCCATATATACCAGTACTTCTTTTCAGATCTATATATTATAACTTTTATGTTTGCAAATGAATCTTTGTCGCTCAGATGTTTATTTTTATCATCTTTTTGTTTAGTATCACAAATTGTACATTTCCTCCACGTTCTTAAGAGTTGTACGGTTTGTCGCTATTATTTCAATGATGCCGTGGACGTTTAATTTCTGTAATTCGATGTTCTAATGATACTTTAGTGTTGATTACAACGATAAGTAATGTCAATTCCTTATCATTGCTGGAAAAGTTTTATTACCCATCTTTCCATTTTTTCACCTGAAACCTAAAATTCTATCGTTCCATTCCCGTTGTTTCTTAGACGAAATACTAATATAAACATGAGTTTTAATGAGTATCATTCGAATGTCTTGAAAAACAACTTTAAAGTTTAATCCTTTATATAGTGGGCGAGTTTGAAGATTTTCTGTTCTTTTGTAGACGATTGATTGTATGTGAGATCGTTTAGATTCCAGTAAAATATTCTAAAAATAACTGTTTGGCTTTGATTTAGAGGTGTTTTCCACAGAACTACCGTGTTAATTCTGCGATTTTTGTTTGTGTGTTACTTTTAGTTGTTTGATTCACTTCCTTAAAAGATAATCGAGAAGTGGCCCATACTGGTCCTAGATTGTCTCTGTCGTTAGGCTGGGCCTAGGTTTTTGAGTCAAGCCGCGAAGGGCGTACAATGGCTTCCCATTCAATTTTTGGAACATGAAATTTTGCACAGATCATATCTCTTTCGTCAATCCAGCTCTACCCACACTTCGGCTCAATTTCACATCTGCGTCCGCACTCATACTTTGCAATCACCCGATCGGACCTTTCGGATGGCTTCAATTAATTTGTATGCACCTCACACCGGCTTGGAGGTCGGACGATGGCAAATTATAACTGCTGCTGATAGCAGAAAGAACAGTTGGCGGGCTTGAGTACGAAAGTGCTGTGTCGCTATGACCTCACGCACTCCAAAGTTCCTACGGCTGGTTCCATATGGACTAGGAAGTTTCACACGTTCTACTCATCATAAAATTGTTAAAAGTGCCACCTTCTTGGCTCACGGTAAATCATTGTGCTATTCGTCCTAGGCTGGTGTCAGAGTCTGCGATCCGTCGTGCGACGGATACTTCCTTTTATGTCAGTTCTCTTTCTTACTAGGAACAATGGACATAAGAAACAAGAACTCTGTTGCGAAAGGAACTCCCTCAACCTATTGGTCGGCAGTTTCGACTTTTGTTTATTCCAAGCGTAGTTGATTTACATTTTGTTTGCTTGACCCTGCAAAACGACTCCTTGCTCTTCGCGAAAGCAAATTGATGCTTTTGGATAGCTGTCTCGTCGGCCTTTCTCCAATGGAGGATTCCACGATAGGAACGAAGGTAGTGGAAGAGAAATCGCCTAGTGGAAGAACAGGGTTCGCAGCGAAGAATATGCCTCTGGCGGTTCATGGCGTCCCTGCGCCGCTACAAACGCAGCACGCCCACCGACTGGCACCACTCGCCGCAGGTTTCTAGTTTAGCAGAGAGAGCGTTAGCTGCGAAGAGGGCAGCATCGATGAGAGTCATCAATGTGGGAATCAACAGGCAACGAGGGGTCTCATTTATCGGGTTCTACTTCAATATTAGTGGTACTTCAATACTAATGGGCTACCTTCTAATCCAAAACTCCGCCTTCAACTACATTCAGATTTCAACGTTCAGAAGGCCATTTTGTTTAGTGGTCACTTATAGTTGTTTCAAGCAGCTAACTTCGAGACATGGGAACCTTTTGTGGCTTGTATGCGATAATTGTTTCACAGAAAGAACTCGGTTCGCGAAAATGAAAATCGGTTTCTCGTGATAAGTTGAAATATGTTTCTTTGCAGATGACAAGGAAAAGGAAAGTTGACAATACTCAAATTGAAAGTGACGCAGGAGCTAACAAAAAAGACCGTTCTTATGAGTATGGCTACAAAAATATCCCGGACGAAGGTCCTTCCACGAATGGGGACTCAGCGACGCAGAACAAGAATCAATTCCATAGGACATTCCCTCACAAGAATCGAGACGGCGGAAGCTTTCGCGGTAGAGGAGGGCAAAGGAATCATCAATTTTCCAGAGGAGCACGTGGAAACTACGACACTAACGATTTCGAACGGGTACTTCATCGATCGTTTAGGTCTGTGGATTGGAATTTCTACTTATTGTTTCAGAAATATGGAAAAGTTGGTGGAGGTAATGAGGAGGAAGTGCGAGAAAGCATAAGAGAAGAAGATAAAGGAAATGAAAAGAAAGAGGCGTACCCTGCGGAATTGGTGGCCTACCTGAAGAACATTGAGCAAATGATAGCGGCAGAGGAACGAGTAGGTAGGTGAATCCTAATTCTTGGTTTCATATCCATATGGTTGCTATAAAGATGTTCCGTTAAGATAATATGGTTATCGACAAATGTGCAGAGGAATGTTCGGGTGAGGAAGAGAAGTTGCTGTCGTTCAGAGACTCGTCAATTGTCGTTGAGAACGTATTTGGTACGAATTAGAAGATCAGTTTGAAGCGGAATTTTATTTCATGATCAGACCTCCGTAGGTTGTCGCTACAGCTGCGATATAAAGTGCCACTAACAGAAGCTTTTGGTTGATGTTGTTTGATTTACTACACTCAGGCGAGCGCGCCGACTATTCTCATTTTCCGATGTCTCATTTCTTCATGTTTCAGCTCATTTTTGAAGCTGCTAGATCAAAGAAAGCATGTTCGCTACAACATGGTTTTCTTGGATTTTTTTTATGGTCTAAAATTTGTTTCAAAGCTAATGAACGGCGATTGCTTCCTTTTATAAGGCCCTATGGGCCGCGCGTGATCCATGTTCGTCTGCCCATAATTCACTCTTGACGACGTAATTCAGCATAGTGAATTATATACTACTTGAAATATGCGATATTAATACTGAACAGCAATTTTTAAGGAGCTTCACAACATGGAGCAGAGCTGTTTTTGTCCGGGCTGGCACGACTAAAGCACAAACGGCTACTCGATCTGTTTTTCTCAGGAACTTCTGCACATACTATCGAAACACTGTGTTATGCACTTCTTCCTATCAAAACTAACAAACCTGTTGAGGTATCAATGACTATTTTATTGCGAATGTAGCGTTGTTAAGAGGATTTCATCTATGAAAGGAAAAGTATGAGCTATAACAAATTTGTTTTCAGTTAATCGAGAAGTTTTCCGATTTGATATGTGATAATTGGAATGATGCAGTGGGTTGCCAGCACTCCGCATTTCTAGTGCGGTGCTTTGCTTGGGTTACTTGTGGTCTGAAGAAGGACAAGGTATTGTTTTTGAGATGTTTATTGTGTTGTTAGACTTTTAGTACGTGTCATGGTTACTGATGTTTTATTTATTTTGTTCACCAAGCCTTCCATTCGGACTAATGCTGCGTTATCTTTGTAAATGGGATGCATAGCGTAAATTCATCCATTTGGACTAAGCACATTTGATTATAACTCGCCAAGAAGTCAAGCCTTCTTTAGAGACTTGAAAAGTTCTGGATTTGCTAAATGCAAGCTGTGAGGACCATCCAGACTGAGTGTTGTAATGGAAACCTACAGCTGCCTCTTGATAATCTTTTTCGGTTTTATTCTTCTTTTTTAGAACCCACAAGGAGACTTATCCAATATGCAGTCAATACAAGGTCAAAGTGCAGAAATCAAACTTGGATTATCGCGTGTTTTTGATCGAATAGCATCGTTAGCTCTGGAAAGTGCAGCTACACGTATGTGGTTTTCATTATTTTTCTGTTGTTTTGCATTTTTGTGGTTTTTGAGTGAATAGAAGTCTTTACTCTCAACCAGCTTGCAAATAGCTAATCCTTATTTTATGGCGTTCACCTTTTTGCCAAGTGCCTCTTTTTTTTTCATTGGAACGCGATGAGGATTTTGCAAAAGGGATGTTTAAACGGGAGAACCTTCGGCATTACATAGGGTTCGATTCCTCACCTATGGCACTTCGCTTACCCATGGCAGCACGACTTTACGTGGCTTTTTTAAACGTTTTTTTGGCAGAATATGTGGTTACTCTGTATGTGTGGATAAGCGAGATGTCTAGAAACATGTATGGGGTCTGGGGTTGATTTGAGCAGGAATATTTGTCAGTATAGTCATGTATAATTGATAATTTGACTGCAAACTGTAGTGAACCTCATTTGTTTTCAGCACGTGTGGAAAATGTGCACCTTTCTCTTGTCGTGCAGGACGTATTAGAAGCGGATAGCATCGCAAAGCTCGGGAAATCAACTGTCATTGTTGACAAAGTTCTCGCTTCTGCCTCAGGAGATGGTGCGTCACGGGTTTTGCTTTGAATTCTGGTCCGTAGTCACTGATTTCAAAGTTTTTGCAGACTTTGCGGCAGCTATGGTTGGGTAAGAATAGCTCGAGAGTCTGGGAGAAGCTGGTGGTGGCATGTCACGAGGAAACACTTCAGTCGCTTTGGGAAACCGTTATAACAGGCCATGTGAGTTTCGTTTGTGTCCATTCAGCTCTGTTCGGAAATGGTATTTGTTCTTGGCAATTTCGAGTGATTTATCCCCTCTTTCCAGGTTTCTGAGCTGTCATCTCATCCCTGCGCCAATTTTCCATTGCAGAAGTTCATTGCTAGTGTGAAGTCGCTTGAATTGGTAAGATGTCTATATTATGCTACCAGTCTTTTTTTTTTCTGAAAAATTCTGAGAGTTTGAAATGTGGGAACAATTTTTGAACGTTTACTTTAGGCGACAGACTTGTGTCATGAGGCCGTACCATTGATTCAGAAGTTCTTATCAAGCGACCGTTGGGGTGTTGCTCAAGCTCTGCTGCGATGTGTTTCAAGACACGAAGATTTGCAGGAACCTGTGTTGAAGGAACTTCGGCAGTTTTTCAGAGCTAGCAAGGTACGGTTCGTAAATAGTGTCGCTCTGTTGTATTAAATGTACAGAATCTTTACGTTATGGCATAGTTGAAGGTTCCATTTTTTGCCTTTTCAGAAGGAGAATAAAATCAATTTCTTGCTCAACATCGTCACACTGAACAAGTATAATGGGAAATCTTTCAACGTGAACGATTCGCATTTACATGTAAGCTAAATTTTGGTTCTCTACTCGATGTCGCAGGAAATTGTGTGCGCATAGCATACGGAAGAAATGCCAACGCTCGCATAGTGCTGGCTTGGATGTGTATGGTACACTTAGGAAAGTGATAGATAAACTAGCCATCCAGCCCACCATTTACGCTTTTATCTGTTACGTATTACCATCGGTTTTGAAGACGTTTTGGCTTTTATCTTCGCTGATCTCACGGATTATGCGTGTTGGCGTTTCTGGCTGATTTCGAGGACTAAATGCATTATTTAAGGGATGCTTGTTGGTAGAGATATTGCTGTCGTTCCATAAGGTGAAGACCTTGACTGCTTGCATTGAAGCTCTACAAGCGCCAGATATTGTCAAACTGGTAAGTGCGTTATACACTTTTTCCTTCTTGTCAAGAATGATACACAAGATTGAGTTTATATCACTGAAATTGTGTTTGAAAAAAATTCCCAAAAGCTCCACAGATAGCCTATTCCAAAATCTTCTTTATTTGACCGAATTGCTGTGTTGTAACAGAGTAAGGCGGGGTGCAGAAAAGTTATTGAAGCAGCAACGTGCGCTCATCGTATGGGTAAATAGAGTGTAAAACTAGAAAGTTCGTGAGAAAAAAATTAAAATTCTGTTTTTCTAGTGAAATGGTTAGCTTTCATGATGTTCGGACGATTTTTTGAACGCGATTCAGGGCTCAAAAAACTGCTGAACAGCACGAAATGCTCAATTCTTTCACAAATCACATAACAAAATTACTCAAAAGTGCAGTTTTGTATTGCTCGTTCTGATATGTTTCCATTGATTAATTGTGCTTTTTGGGTATTTCAATACATGGCAGCTATTTTTAGGCGAAAAACAAGTGCGGTTCCCATGTGCTTCAGGCTGCTTTCAGAAGCAGCACACTTGGAGATAGTGTCAAGGAAAAGTTGATAAGTTCCTTTGAGGTAAGCTACGATCGGATCTCGCTTCATTTCCTATTCATTCTCCGATAGCAGCGGTACTTTCAACTTAAAGGGAATAAATTTTTCCAGAATGATTGGGGATCTCTGATCTCAGATGTATACGGTAGCCATGTATTCGAGTCAATATGGGAATGTTCGCTGTTCACGGTGAAGAGACGACAAGAGCTCATGAAGAAACTGGTTCCAATTCAGGTAAGAGAAGAAATAGGCCTGCTTCGCATTCATTCATTATCTTTATCGTATGACATTTTCATCTTGATCCTTGGAAATGAATCTGTTTCAGAGTGACTCAAAGTTCTGGAAATTTGCAATGCTCAGATGCGATATGTACCTCTTCCGGAAAGATCGGAAGGCTTGGGTTGAGAAGATGAAAAAATCTGTGAAAGGAGCCAAGCACTGAAGGATCTTGGCTAATGTTGTTATGGTTATTTGTTGAATTGTTTGTTGTTGATGTGTTGAGAAAGTATTTTCGTTGTTGTTGTCCCATAGATTCCAAGTTGTTATAGAAAATGTGAAAAGTTAGGATGTGAATGAATATTAACGTGTGCCTTCGGCTTCGACCTGCTTTTTTGATACAACAGAGCTAACATTTTTGTAAGGCAGGTGAAAAACTCTCACGTGAAGGTCAGGGGTCAATAACTTGAAGGCATTTTTTCAGCATAAGGCCGATGTCAGACTTTGCGAATCGAGCGATTCGCTAGCGTCTGCGGTCGCGTCGCGGCCAGTGAATCACTCAATTGGCTGGTACCGCAACGCGACCGCGGACGCTAGCGAATCGCGCGATTCGCAAAGTCTGACATCGGCCTGAGCACAACACGTGCTGGGCTCATGGCTTGAGTGCGCGACAGGAACGCTAGGCTCTTATAGCGGTATGCAGCAGTATTCCGACCAGGGAAGGGTCTCTAAAATGCATCTTCCTTCTGACGCATCTCCTCATTTCTGACTATGGGAATTGGTCATCGACCGCAGTAGAAATGCAAAGTTTTCAAAGACCCTTCCTCAGTCG
>MU871932.1:1904-18011 GCA_036418205.1 Ostertagia ostertagi | reverse complement strand
ACTTACATGGGGTTGCCTCAGCCATGGATGGGGCTACCCTTACGGGATCACATAAAATGACCGTCACAGTACGTCCGCTACTATTTAAGCAGAGGGTGAGGGGCAAGTCATTCTGTTCTACTCCATCGGCGCGGCTCCCGTAAGGGTAGCTTCATCCTTGGCAGAGGCAACTCCATGTAAGTACCTACGGGATTAGGGAAACCACTAAAAATATTATACAAGTTATAATCAATGTATTTCAGGCCTGAAGAAGGTGTTATACACCGAAATATCGCGGAAGTTTCCAAAGGAATTCTTTTAAATTTTTGGCTCGTTTTTGGAGTATTTGGACTTTTGTGAACTTTTGGAATTCTTTTGGAATAAAACTTTTGGAGCTTCTCTGTGTTAAACAAATTTAGGTCCTGATGAGGCTCCGGGACAGCACAATACTAAGAGACTTTTTTATATGTTATATTTTGCAGTATAATCCTACTATATATAATCGGCTAAGCGGTTGTGTGTGTGTCTGACCGGAAATTCATAACTTCACCCCCTTTGGACCCAGAGCGCTCAAACTTCTAGGATATATAGGGGGGGCTGGAGGTGAACACTGATGACGGGTGGCGGGAAGTGATAACTACTGATAGGAGCTGATAACGGACGTCGAAATGTTGATGTCACCAATTTCGTTACACCGTTCGCGTTGACGGTGGAGAGTTTGCACTCATGTATGATATGTGGGGTGAGGCGGGACCAAGAAGTTGAGTGAACGAATGTGGTAGCAACTGATAAGAACTGATAAGGGGCGTCAAAGTGTGGATACCACCAGTTTCGTTGCGGCCCTTGCGGTTACATTGGAACCTTGGCTCTCACATGTGGTATAGGGGATGGGACGGGAACACGGATAGCGGATGATCAGAAGTGATAACAAGCGATAACGGTTGATAAGGAAGTTAGGATTTTGAGTACTGCTAATTTCGTTGCAGCCTTCGTGGTGACAGTAAATATTAGCTCCTACACGTTGCTGGAGGTTGGGACCGGGACACCGATTGCGAACAGTATGAACTGATAACAAATGACAAGGAATGATAAGAGCGTTCTGAATGCAGGTCTCTCCAACTTCGTTGCAATTATCACTGGCAAGCGATCAAGGTGGCGAGGTCAACTAATCTGAAGTATGGACCAAACAGCGAATTTCCATCATATTTGCAAGCTCCATCGATGGTTGGACGCTGATTGATTGGTTATATTTCACCTACACGCCGATTCTTCAATTGGGAAAATTCTATAAACCGCTACATCACCCGAGCTCTCGATATCAATGCTGAATGTTTACAAAGTCATGATAAGTGTTATTTTCATTCGCATGCTACTGCGCGCATTACGCCCATCTTACTAATCTTTCTGAAAGCAAAATTGGACCGCCTGCAAAATTTATGGTGATCTGCCAAAAATCTTACTTTAGTAGGAGTACTATCGCTTTAACAGCGTTGCTCCAGCTTCACTATAGCCTACCATGTGATGCGCGCGGTTGCGTGCGGAGCTAAACTGGTATAATATAATCATTCATATAATTGCAGGATCGCTTTGCATTCCTTTTTAATCTGAGTTTCATGCGAGTTGAAGTGCCCATGAGAAGAAGGTTGTCCTTCGTAACTCCAATTCCCAAAAAAGAACCGCATTCTGTGCCCTCTCAACTACAGGCCAGTAAGCATAACATCGGCTTTTGCTAGGCTGTTCGAAAAATTTTTAAAGAAAAGGGGATTGTTGAGACGAGTTTGGATGCGAATTTGGTGCGTCATCTTTCGGTGAAGCATCAACATGATTTCATAGGACAAGACAGCTCTGTCAAAATGTGATTGTGACAAGTTGAATGACTGCACTTTTTCTGCTGGGTAAATGGATGGAGGCGGATGTTATATACTTGGCGTCTGTGACCAAGGATCTTTGACAAAAGGAGTTAGCTTTTACAACATCACCCACTTGGTGAATTGTTAAAGTAACTAACGGCTCGCTCCACTCTCACATCGCGTTCATTTACCTTAGTAGAAACACGTGCCACTTTAGTTGTTCGCACAAGTAGGAAGAATATGAGTCGAGTATGGTCAAAGACTTCAAAATATTACGCATAAAAAGGCGAAACTTCCTAAGCAAAATGGCTCATTTTTCTCCATGACTTCTCTTCACAAAAAAAACTATCCATTTCATCCATATTTTTCACAGAAGCCTTATTGGAATGTTCCATATGCAATTGTAACTACCGTAATCTTATAGCTGCTAGACCTGAACAGATCTTGTACCATTTTTCTTAGGAAGCTTCGACAAGTCGAGTGAAGTGGTGACACTCATCCATTTATCTTTTTTGATTTGTATCTTTCTTTTGCTTAAGACAGCGAATACGTGTGGAGAAGAAAAATATCAGGAGTATGGTCGAAGACTTTGTAATTGTTTATTACATAGGTATAATCCCATGTGTGACGGCAACACTGCATAACGGCGGAAGATTCAGAAAAAAAATGAACAGGTATGAGATGAGCTCGTCAATAAGAAAAATACAAATCGATACCTATAACCGGTACACAATGAATGCGCTGAAGTATCTTAATGGCTCTCTCCGTCCTATCGGCTGAGATCGAGATCTAAACGTTCTAAATCTATCAGAAACCCTAATAATGTGGTTATTGCAATCGGTCGCCATGCACTTGTTTTCCGCTTCGAACCAGCCATAGCTTTTGAGATCGGTCCTGATTTCTTCCGACACTTTATCGCATTGCTCCCTGGAAGAAGCCCACATCAAGCCTTCGTCCTCTTTCCTCCATTTCTTAATCAAAGGCCTGAGCATTTTTGTTGAAATATGAGGAGCCGATGCTAGATCAAAAGGAAACACAACGAATTTATAAAATCTATTATTTCATTCATCCCCCAAAAAGCACTCGTTTCGTTTTGCGATGCAAATGTGATGATATCCTCTTCTCAGATAAGAAGTGGACATGAAGCCCCCTCTCAGTAACAGATATTGTACTCTTGACAAATCTTCAAACTTCACATATTCTTTCTCTTACGTATTTGTTCAAAGAGGAAAGATCTAAAACCAGTCTTAATTTCTTACCCTCAGCCACGATGAGAGGGTGGATTACAATATTGTGATAATGCGGAACTTCTTTTACAGCACCATTGGCCACCAATTCTAAAATAGTCTCATCAACAAATTCTGCGTGCTCCAGCGCTGACTTACGATTCCAAACTCTAAGTGGAGGCTCGGGAGCCTGATCCAAAGGAATCGTGTATCCATTGAGAATGGTATCGAGAACCAGTGCACCGTCCTGAATGGAAGCTGGATAGTACTTACTATTTTCGATTCGGGCATTCGTTGCGCCAATGTCCTTCGTGCCGACACAAGAAACAAAGGCTTTTGGGCCTTCCGAACTTATCTCGATGGAATTTCTGCTTAGGCTGGCAAGGCGCAAAGCTGTTTCTGTATCTCTGACGCTCCATGCTGAGGTACTATCTGTGCCTTGGCAAGTAGCTGTACGATCGGGAATCGAGGCGCCATGTCGACTCCCTCCCTCGAAAGGGCCGGTTGAAAGCTTACTGGAGAAGACAGCTTTCTTTTCTTGATAACCTTTTCCTCTTTTCTGCATCAGTTCTAGATACTCGGATAAGAATGGATCACGGACTTCGTCGCTTCCGCTTGCTTCTTGGTATCCAAGAATGAGAAAACCCCTGGATGCTTATCAGCGATTTTCAAATTCGTACTGTGAGCTGTATCCTTTTCTCACAAAAGTGAGATTTGGGGGTTCCTCTTGAGTGGAACTCGACGGTAGATTCTTCATGGCGGCGATGATCGCCGCAATATCTTTGTCCTACCAAAGGACGAGACGCGTTGGTTTCTGCATGCGGATCCGTGTCCATGGGCTCCAACCATCCATGATTGCTATCTAAATGGTACTGTTTAAATTGAATCCAAAAATTTTCGCAACCGAAGTAATGCAGATGCAAATTTAGAAAATGAAAATTGAAACCGATGAATAAGGCCGACGAAGATTGGTTTTGGACGGACCCGTTAACAAAGGCCATGGCGATTCTAAATGGAAAGATGGAGAATTCGTGGACCATTTTACAAAAATAATTTGAGCCACTCTAGCCTCTGATAAGAAGCCGTCAATCCAACTGATGATTGTACAAGATATACGCAGATAAGTAATTTTGACGCTTCCGTCCGAGATCCCTATAATTCTGGATTATCCAGTGCGGGATAATTGTATAACTACGGTACCAAACCTCTGTAGGTTACCTGGTCCAGCGTGCGAATACCCTTAACCATACACCGATGTAAATGGCCGTGTTAGGATCGAGCCGAATATAATGTCCTCCAATAGACCTCGAAGATTAGACTCAAGTGCCGCAACTCTTGGGCAAGATAAGTCCTGGACTGGGATCCCATATGGAGACATCATAAACAACGATGTCTCATAACAGTCTGGGGAACACGTGAGGACGTTTCGAAATACAGTCGTCCTCACGAGATATTGTATCGTAAACAATATCTGAGATGATGAAATCTTCTACCCCTCCATCGAAAAGCATCACTTTTAGCACTTTGCGCGAAAGTGAAGAACGCGTTCAAAATAACGGCATAATTGGGCTGAGCTTGATTTTTAGGACATTGCGCGGCGCAGAAAGTGAAGAACGCGCGCCAAAGGGGCATAGCTGGACTGTGCGTGATGATATGGAGTCTGTGCGCGCGCGGAAAGGGTGGAATACGTGGAAAAAGGGCATGGACGGGCCAAGCCTAATCGTCTGGTCCTCCTGCAGGTGCGCAAAGTATGCAGAACACATGTGTGAGTACAATGCATCGCGTATCCAACTAACTTGAGCCCGAAACATCCCCTTCTTCGACGACATTATGCATTTTATTCACACATGTGTTCAGCATCGCAGCACCATGGATGATTTTTCTGGATGCTCTTCATCATCTTCTTTTCATCTTGAATACGTAGTGAATACATGTAAATATGTGCATTACACTTGTTTGGCGTCCTGTTTCCCTTTTTTCGGCTGACCTCAATCTCTATTTAGTTTATTATTCATTAAGGTGTGGATTTGTGACTGACCCCACGGAAGAAAATGTAGGCTGGACTGGCCTGATGACCTTCCCCAATCCCTGTTGAATAACACGTCACTGCCAACCACTTGAGCGAAGGAGGTGAAACCACATCTATAACAATGAATGGGTGTGAAAGCAGCAGCAGGAAAAAAAATAAACGAACTCACTACACTCATTTTCACCCATAACACGCACAGCCAGGAGAAAATTCCGGAATAACGCAGCTAACAAAACGTCCTAAACAAGTGTTTTACAGCTGCGCTGAAGCAGATTTCAAAGGAATACCTTTCTCATATTCTGCCAGAAGGACTGGACCGCTTGCCACCAGAAGCAACTCAGAAACAAAGAAACAGATACAGACTTGAAGTTGACTGAGAGCATCGAATTGAGAATTCAAGCATTGCATACCAATGTCTGTGTGCAAAAAAAAAAGATCAAATTCAAACTGCGGCACCAACCTGTCTTGTCGCGACCAATGTCCCTGGGTCGGTGTATGCATCGGCGGACGGGACACTTGGCCACGGCAGAATGTGGATATTGTAAGGGTCCACACACCCTCTAGGGGGATTGTCACGCCAGAATGCTCTAAGTGGCAGCTGACTGCTGCTGCCTGCCCCGGGAGCTGGTGAGGCCCTTAACCCCCTTAGCCGACGACCTTATTAACCGCGTTGAACATGATAAAGATATGACCGACTGTACGTGTTGTATATTGCTACATGACAGGACACAAGATTATTACTACTTTTATGACATATATCTACAGACATAATAATGGGACTAATACTACAATTATGACAACACGGTTATAAGATACTAAGGAGGAAGAATGAGACAATGAGATAGAGAGAGATGAGGATGAGATGAGGAAGGTCGGGTAGACCGCTACCAGGAGATCCAACTGGAAGGAAGCATACTGCCGGTCCGCCGGGCTCGTAGAAGGTGTTAAGGCGGAGGGAAGTGAGCTGATGACTTAAGGCGTAAAGACTCACATCCTTGACGGCTTCTCCGCATCCGGCTGCTCGGGACGAACCATTCACGACGACGACATGACGCAACACTCTGACGTGTCGAGGGCGCGCGGCGAGAGACGACAGACGTTAGCGTATTTTCTCACGCCGTTGGCGCCGGTCCATTTGAATCGTGAGAAAGCGTTCAATCGTGGCGTTGGAGCGCAGTTTCCTTCCGGCGCATACCATAACAGGATCCAGGTCGTACGTAAGTCACGACATGTCTGAACAACCGCTGAAAGTGATCCCTTGGCAACGCATTCCATGCTATTGTATCCGTTATAGCCGTGAACATCCAATTAAGTGCTCCCAATATAGTTCGCCGATCATTCAATTGGCCTGATATCTGGTTGAGTAGACTGGGAGGAAATTGGCTTTTTCTGCCACTCTTTATCGAATACCTCAAAAAGATAACTATTAGCCGAAAGCAGTCTAGTACCCATTCAAGAATAATAAATCAAGATGCCAATAAAAAGTACCAAAGAGTGCTGCCCGCACAGACGGCAAACTAGTAAAGGAGCCTTAGGCTGATGTCAGAGTCTGCGATCCGTCGCAGGTTAGGCTGTATACCGTAACCCTCTCGACGTTGCACTGGGGCGCGCAATGTCACGTGTCATCGATTTTCCATGTGTGCTCGGCACCCACTTATCGTTTTCTCTGCGTTCTCTCAACGAAGAGAGAATGCGTCGAGCAAACCGCCAACTATACTAAGCGCAGTTCGATCAAGAACGCGGAGGATAGCACGCGCAACGGTTTGGCCTCACGTAGGATGAGGCGGCACGTAGGGGATCACCTCCCCTGCTCGCGCGCGGAGCGCGCGCAGCATTCGCCTCGCCGCGCAAGCGGTAAAGGCGAATGCTGCGACGCTGCTCCATTTTTGGAACGCTGCACGCCGGTGTAGCGTCGTTGATCGTATTCGCTCGCAACCTAACAACGGCATCGCTTGCGGGAGGACTGCGACCGCGCCCTGGCGCTAATGTGGGTTACGGTATACATCCTATGTTCTGAACTTATAATCTTGTATTGTCGCGATTTGCGCGAAAGCTTGCAAGTGCCCCATTTGAACATTTGAAACACTGAATATGAAACAAGTGGAATCATGAGCAGTCGTCATTCAGCCATCACTATCAAGCAGAAGTGGCGGCGGATTGGAGAACACCTTGCAGTATTGATCGGGCACTTGTGATTTCCGTGACCCGTCGCGTGATCGCGAAATCGCGAAATCTGCGACGGATCGCGGACTATGACACCAGCCTTCCACGCTCCATATAAGACGTTTTACTTCCGAATGACATTGATTGCTTGGCAAGATCATTTTGCAGTTTAGTTTTAATATTTGTCATCAGGTTTTCATGATATTTTAGTATCTGCGCCTTGATTCGAAGTTCAATGGGATCGAATGCCTTACCTGGTCAGTTTTTCGCACTTCAATTGCAGAAATTGACGTGGCATTGACACATTGCCGATGTCAGACATCTGGCGATTGGAGGCGATCTGGTTCAAATGTTAATCGCGCGCGCCATGCGCGCGCTTTCGCGGCGACGATGCGCTGCGATTGACATGCTCCGCATCAGCCAATTATCGCTGCATCGCTCGATGGGCTCAGACGATCTTGACCGAGTATCGATCGATCCCCTCGATACGTTGACTGAGGTCAATCGATCGAGAGGGGCGCGCCAGCCACAACGGGAGTGATCGCGCCCATCGCGCGATTGGAGCGATTGGTCATGATGGGACTCATGTCAATCGCGCGATCGTCGCGCGAATCGCGCGATGGTCGCGCGATTGGCATTTGACCGATCGCTCCAATCGCAGACTCTGACATCGGCCATTACGCCAGGGCGCGTTTGCAGTCCTCCCGCAAGCGATACACGTTGTTGGTTGCGAGCGAATACTAGCCAGAATGACCGCTGCGCGGGCTCCGCGTGGAGCAGGGAGGTAATCACTACGTGCCACCTCCATATACTGAGCCAAACCGTTGCGCGTGCTATCCTTTTGGCGCGATGGTCGCGGATTGTCATTTAACCAATCGCTTCAATCGCAGAGCGAACACGCAATGTAGGTTTACTGTATACATTCCTAGTCTGACTATAATCTGTGATTGTCGCGATTTGCGCGAAAGCTTGCAAGTGCCCATTGAACATTTGAAACACTGAATATGAAACAAGTGGAATCATGAGCAGTCGTCATTCAGCCATCACTATCAAGCAGTGTTCGCGCAGGATTGGAGAACACCTTGCAGTATTGATCGGGAACACTTTGTGATTTCCGTGCCCGTCGCGTGAGCCGCGATCATCGCGAAATCTGCGACAGCTCGCGGACTATGACACCAGCCTTCCACGTCCATATAAGACGTTTTACTTCCGAATGACATTGATTGCTCACAGCTTCCTTGGCAAGAATCATTTTGCAGTTTAGTTTTCAATATTTATCATCAGGTTTTCATGATATTTTAGTATCTGCGCCTTGATTCGAAGTTCAATGGGATCGAATGCCTTACCTGGTCAGTTTTTCGCACTTCAATTGCAGAAATTGACGTGGCATTAATTTGTCATCAAATCAAGGGCATCTTTCATGACACGCGAATGCGATATCATCTATTCATCGAAATCTAGGCACGTGTGCCACGTCGTACACCTCGCGGGAAACAAAGCGCGTGTACAGTCAGGTAACTTATTGCGGCTTTGGGAGTAGACTAATACTTTGTACCCGTGCAAATAGCCTTAATCAGTGTGTGTTTTTCAAGGATATCATGGACTCTGACGGTCTCGATGGTCAGCAGCCCCACTCGAGTGTCCTCAAAGCTTGCCTCTTCCGTGCCCTTCCTTTTGCGATGAGAGTTGCTTCATCGAATCGAAATACTACGGCAGTTCGAGTCCCTCTCCAGTTGGGGCTTGCTGCACCCGGCTAGCAGTATGTCAGGTTTGGAGGCACGCGTGCATAATGATTTGGACGTACTGTAATGACGTTATATGACCTTGGCGCTCTACCACCGCTAAATAGGCGGTGTGACTCTCCTCTGCCGCGCCCTGCGTCTCTGCTTTCAAATCGGCCGGGCCTACTGGATGCCCAAATTCCAGACTCGCCTACTCCACATGCGATCGTCCGATGAAACTATGATGTGATGAATTCGCTAAATCAATCAAGTCAACCAACGAGGGTGAGCAGCGTTCTGCAAGATACTTGTAAAAGCTCTCCTATCCAGCTTCCCACGCATATAAGTTGACTCAAAGCACCCTCCATACCCACGTGGAGTACCATCCAATAAGGATGAGTAGGGGGCATGTGGTGCGATAATTCATAAAGTAATCCAGTTTTGCAGGGGAAAGAAGTTCTGGATGGCTAATGGAAGCGAAATGATTCACGCACCCCCGGGAATTTCCTCTCCTTGCAGAAGTCGGAACTTTGTAGGCGGCGGCAACTGTCGCACCACATGTTCACGTTCGGAGTTAGGCTGCTTTCATACTTTGCGCCGGTGGTCGGTGCGGACGGTGCGGAGAGGCGCGCACTGGCGCATGACGCGTACTTGGCGCGTAGTCGGCGCCTTCCAATCGATAAACCTGGTTTCGGTGTATCCCTCTACTCCTGTGCCGCGTTGCTTTCATTCGTGTGTTTTCTGCTCATACTTTTTTCTTTTTCCGACTGTTCGCCAATTACGCCTAATGCGGCAGCGTACTGACCCTCTTCACCGCCCGCGCAAAGTATGAAAGCAGCTTTAGACCCCCTGACTGCCTGCATTCTTGCAAATTCCCGGTTTTGCAGTAGAGAGCGCGACACCGCACGCTGCCGCGGCTACAGTCCCTCCCCTAGCCACCTTTGTATAATGTTCCTCTTTCGTCTGGGCTCTAGTGAACCACACCCGAGACCCCATGCCTCAAGTGTGGTTCACTAGGACAAGGCGAATTCGCAGCGCGAAACTTTTCGCTGCAGGAACCCCGGCGCCACTACTGACCTGTGGGTTCCCGGAGCGAAAAAAGTTTCGCGCTGCGAAAAGCGGAACATTCGACGTGTAGCGATCGCATCACTCCACCCTCATGCCTCAAAGCAAGTTTTTTTTTTGGCCGTCAATGTTGGTAACTTATTGCGGCTTTAGGAGTAGACTAATACTTTGTACCCGTGCAAATAGCCTTAATCAGTGTGTGTTTTTCAAGGATATGGCCGAAGGTGTTTCCACTATCCAAGAGTCTGAGAATACCAGGGAATCGTCGCCTGGAAAACTGGAGAAGTTAGTAGCTAAGAAAACAGAAGTTGAGGTACCTATACCATTTCCTTTCTTTTTATTGTGGTCTCTTTCTATTTTAGCTCGTATTGTATTTGTTTTTCTACTCTGGCTCGCACATTCTTCTTTGTTCTGCACACTTGAAGTGATTATGGAAGCTGTTTCTATTGAGGCACGCAGACACAATTACCGTTGACGTTTTTAGTTGGTTATTGACTGTAGCTGCATTGCCAAACCACTATATAAAGTTGCTTTCTTCACACGGGTCGATCGGTGAAGCTTCATCGGTGTTAAGTATTTCGGTGCTAACTTAGTTGGGGCGTCGTGCGTTGGTCGGGGTCGGGGCCGGGCGGTTGTGGGGGTGGGGCGGTTCGTTGTGTCGGTTGGGGGGGGGGGCAGACGCGGCGCGCGGTCTGTCACTTGGACGTAAGCAAACCAGCCCTTTTGGCACATCGGCTGGGACCGTATGCTGAATGTTGGGGAGGGGATGGGGTCCCCAACGGTCGACGGTTTACTTCAACTCGGTTGGTACGATAGGAGAGTACTGACGCAAGTGGTGCAGCTGGTCCAGTAGCTTCGCCAGAAGGACCTGGTCTGCTCACCCTTGGACTAAGCCTAGGAGAGGGGACGGACCCGTCCTCTCTTTAAGGCTTAGTTCTAAGGTAAGCGCCAAATTGTGGCGGTTCTAAGGACCGCGTTGAAGTTGTCCGTCCACCGTCGGGGACACCCATCCCCTCCCCAACATTCAGCATACGGTCCCAGCCGATGTGCCAAAAGGGCTGGTTTGCTTACGTCCTCACCTGGCTCCTGAACGAGACAGTGTAAACTCGAACATTCCAGCTTTTCACGCATGTCAAGTGACTGCCCCCACCCCCCACCCCCCCCTAGGCTGGCTACACTCCCCCTGGCCCACGGATTTCCGAACATGCCAGGCGAGCAGACTGCCGCGCCGCCGCGTGGCCCCCCCCAACTAAGTTAGCACCAAATTTCCTTGTTACGCTAGGAAGTAGCAAAATTGGCATGAGCACGGCGTCAAAATCGCCACTTTCCACAAATTTTCGTTTTTGCAAAAGAAATGCAGGCATTGACCTCCGTTTTTTGGTTTTCCCAGGAGATTTTTATTTCGAAAATAACAAAACTAGTGCTCACGCTATCATACAAAAGTAACTGAAACAAATAGCAAACGACAGGTTAAACGACAAAACCACTACACTGAAAGCGCTCATTTTGCCAAATGAATTTATCCATAGCTGCTTAGGATAACCTGGAGTGAAGAATGTCGAGGTAAAACAATAAGTTGTGCGATTTTTACTGACACTCGGTTTTATCACGGTGAATATGGCTAAGTGACTAGAGTCCGTTTCGATTTCTCCGCTGGAAATTGTGAAATTGAGTCCGCGAACAGTTGGTTGGGATCCAGCAATTCTTCGACGTGATCCATAACAATTTCACCACTGGTAATGAGTATAAGATATTCCGCATCCAATCATGCATTTGGACAGCCTTGGAACCTTTTAGGTGTGAGCAAACAGAGTCCTTTCCAAGAAAATTTCGGGATATACGGGGGGATGGGGATGGGGCAATAAAAGAGATTCACTCACTTTACATATTTAAAACGGAATAATTACACTTTGCCTAATTCGGCTCGAGTGGTCCCAACCTGAGATTGAAGAGCACATTTCATTTTATCAGAAAACTTCATAGTAGCCTTCTACATCGACGGCATCGAAGGATTCTCTCACGGGAACCTGTTTGAACTCAACTAAGTTCTCGACGAATCGTTGGCCATTACGACTTTATCGAAAGGGTGGTCGGAAGAAGTCTTGCATAATCAGAGCTGATGCTTCTAGAAAGCTACTCATCGATTAATCGGTTGAAGAAATAATGTGACAGCTTCAGGCTGGAGCGATTTGCTGACGTATAGGTCCCTTCGATTACGGTATGCCTCCTTGAGCTCGACTGTAATGGCAGATGACGTCATATTCTGAGGACGGTGAGGCAGCGAAGAAGGCCTGTTTCTGCTTATGGGGGGACATCTAAGGAATATTTGCTCTATAACTTTTATAAGCAGCGGCATCCAGTGCGACAAAAAGTTCGATGATGTGCGTCATAGGCAAAGTGACTTTTTGGCCCGCTTCCTCCCCCCTTTGCATATTCCGCGCGGTCGCCAATGTGTTTAGCAACGATTCTCCATTTTACATTCCGGGGAGAGAAGCTGTTTTCTCAATGAGCATTTGCCGCAAAATGTTTGTCTGGAAATTTTCTTCTGGAGAGCTGTCGCAAATGGTGGACATTTTGACTGTTTATTATCATTTTAGGAAGTGCTGACTCTTCTTGAAAATCAAATTTACGCTTTTGAGGGAGATTTGCTCAGCAACTCTTTCTACGGAAGTATTCTCAATGGTAATTCTTCTTTTCTTAACAGTTTATGGCTCTACGCGATAGTTCCCGAAGTAGTTTTAGCAACTTGACGACAGCGCGCTTTCGCCGCGTGAAACAGCGTAGATGTTGTGAACGCAGGAAGAACCTGAAGCAGAAAACCTAAAATGAGCACAGTACTATCTAACTATTTTCAATATAAACAACCCTGAAGGGATTTGTGCATGAATAAAAACTGCATCTAAAAGTTGTGATATCTCGAAGAAGCATATCGTGTTACCGTCGTCCCATGACAAGCGTGACAGTTTGTGGTACTAAACATCGTCAATCGTTTACGATGCCTGTGTTATTGTGGGGATGTAGAGGGATCAGATTTTTCGACTTCATCAGTCTTAGGCTGATGTCATAGTCCGCGATCCGTCGCAGGTTTCGCTGATTTTCGCGATTTGCGCGATTCACGCGACGGGTCACGGAAATCACAAGTGCCCGATCAATACTGCAAGGTGTTCTCCAATCCTGCCGCCACTTCTGCTTGATAGTGATGGCTGAATGACGACTGCTCATGATTCCACTTGTTTCATATTCAGTGTTTCAAATGTTCACACACTTGCAATTTTTGCGATCCGTCGCGTAAATCGCGCAAATCGCGAAAATCAGCGAAACCTGCGACGGATCGCGGACTCTGACATCAGCCTTACCGAACGCTCGATCTGTAATTTAGCTTTGAGATAAACTCTCATTTAATTCTATTGTCTTCCCGACAAAAAAGCATGTGCACCGTAAAGTTCATATTCCAGGATGGAATCGAGCTGCGTTTTCAATTTTGCCATCGCAGACAGATCCAGCATCATTGAAGAGAAACTTTCAAGATGACGAACGTATCTTTTCACGTTCATCTGTTGAATTCATGAAGCGTAAACGTCGTGAAGCAGTTGATCAGGAGAATCGTTCCCATGGAGTTGCCGCGAGACAGCAGAGAACGAGTACGGTCAGCTAGAGGGTTTTTTCTTAATCCTTACACTTTTGCTCTTAGGAACTTCTGAGAAATTTCTAATTTTAAATGTGCAGGGCGAAGATGCGCTGAATGAACTGCCGCGAAAAAGTGTATAGCTAAAATTTTTAGTTAAACCACTTCGTGTATTTTTGAATCTTTGCTGCGAATTAACTAAAAGCTAAATCGAAAAGCTCACATGAAAACCACTTTTCGTTGCTTATAATATCACATGTTACAGTCTGTAAATAGGGAGCTGAGCGGTGAAAACAATAAACGAACAAATGTTGTCATCAAAACTGAACCAAGGAGTCCAAGTCCGGAAAATAAAAGAAGCAAGCTGAAGTGAACATTAATGGAGTTTCCTACGCGCTCCAAAAATTGCTGACAGCCTCGCTGGCAAAAGGTAGCAACTCGTTGACCCCTACTATAACATTTGTTGTTTTGAATACTGTTGCCAATGACAGGTGGAATCGAGCTTGTGACTTGACAAACTGGATTCTGAAATCCAGATTTCTGTTTGGTGCTTTTATAATCATACATAGATTTTTCTCGTAGTAATTTTCCTTTTTTTTGGAAATTTGGCTTGACGAGTTCATACTTCTAAAGGAGTAGTGCACATCGGGTGTGGGTTGCTAGGACAGCGCAAAGTTCCACTGCGGGGCCCTCAGGTGTACTAGCGATCAGGCGTGCACCCAGGGTTCGCCGTAGCCGGACAAGTTTGGCTTTGCAAAAAGCAGAAAAGTGGCTTTGTTTCCTAGCGACACACAGCCGTGCAAATCAATCACTTAATTTTACAACAAGGCAGTAATGGTAATAACTTCAGAGATTAATATTGTTTTGTGTGTTTTTCAGTAAGTTTTCTAAGGCCTTGTAATATGAGTATGTGCTTTTTTCTCTTGCAAGGACTGAAACGTATGTGTACAGCTGAGAAACAATACTTTATGAACAAGAACGGGGAGCCTTTATTTTTCGTTAGCCACAACAAGTTTTTCGCTGTTTTTTCTTCCTTGGATGCGATTTGGATAAGAATTGTAGTGCTGCTTTGCATGATTAGTATTTTTTTCTGCAGTTATAAAATTTTTTGATATTGTGCATAATCACAGCATCAAATGGATGTGATTTCATACATGTATGGTTTATCTTAGTAGTTCTTGAGCATTTCCTGGTGCACAATCACCTGTTCTTCCAAGAAACTTGCTCGATTAGGTAAGAGAAGCTCAAATAGTTTCGCCTCGCATTTTTATGGGTGTTTTGCGTGTATTGCGATGCCTCGCAACTATCACTCAGCATTGTAGTCATAAGATACCTTAACCAGCTAACGAGATCACATGAGAGTGGCTATAGGCAGTCAGGTGTATTCGGTCAGCTATCCCTTTTCCCACTCCTTTGAGGCTATGTAGAAGTTCGAGATTGTAATCTGGGTCTGCAAATAGTCCCATTTTGCTGGGATTACATGAAGTTCAAATCAATTGTCAAAATATAATTGACGTGGGGGACAGATGGAAAAGATTGGACGCTGGTTAGTGGCTTCGCAGGCGCGCCGTGCACTGGACAACCTTCTTTCGGAGATAATCCGACAGTTATTTCCCTCGCTCGCCCCGGCTTGTGTGAAGAAACCGATTCAATGCCACGATTTCCCCGAAATGTAGGGTACTCTTGTCGCAAGAATCGGTGCTATGATTTGGTACCGAGATTCGAGATTTCCTTATTACGGCTTGGTCGATATTGATATGGGCATAGTAATTTATAAAAGGAATATCTTCGCATGTGTAGCGGCAGCTGTGCCGGTGCAGCCGAGAAATGCATTGAAAACCACAAGTGCATGAGGCGCGCACCAACAAGTGCGATCCTGGTGATTGTGCCGATTTGCCAATGCGCCTCCGTAAATTGCTGACGTCTCTAGGGAGCGTCCTCGACGAGATGGCAAAAGTCGCTGCCTAAACGCTTGCGACACTCGTGTTAAGTGATGTCGTGCATGTATAAATTCTGCCTTTTCCTCGACATTGCTTCCTATTTTCATTTTATTTCCTTCTATTTCTGTTGAGTGATGGGAGAACTCACTAAATTTGTTGATAAAACTTCCGGTTAATCAGTTCCTTTCATAGGGGTTTCGCTGTTTATTCTACTTGAATGTGGTCTTTACAAAAAAACTGGCCAACTGCCTCACTCCGGAGTGATGAACGGTTGGGATACTGTGCGCCAGATCCTATCTGACATTTACTCCCAGATCATGCGCATGGCATGCGGCCACTTGTCATGCCCATTTTCAATGATACTCATGTTAAATACTGGACGAGAATTATCGGAATTCGATCTTGTCGGAGTGTGTTCGCTAGCACACGAAGTGACCTTTAAACTTTTAGCAGCGCGGAACTTTTTTGCGGAAGCCTCAGTTCGTCGGTTGACGGACTACTTGAACCCG
>MU871931.1:5936-23721 GCA_036418205.1 Ostertagia ostertagi | reverse complement strand
AGCGCTACCACCAAGCTACGTATTGTGTTCGACGCGTCAAGCCACATGAAAGGTGTACCCAGCCTCAACGACTGCGTTCACCAAGGCCCAACACTTCTGCCAGATTTATGTGGCACATTACTACGAGCACGCCTAACACCAATACTCATCATAGCGGACGTGGAGAAAGCATTCCACCAGATTCGACTACAGGAGGATCAGAGGGACGCCACACGTTTCCTCTGGTTGAAGGATACTTCAACATACCCAACGAAGGACAACATACGCATACTACGTTTTACACGTATTCCATTCGGCGTAAATGCTTCGCCATTCTTGCTTAGCATGTCCATAAAGTATGCACTGGAAAAGGAGGGAAGCAATCAGCTACAGGAGGAAATTCTTGCGAACACCTATGTCGACAACGTTTTAATTGGCGCCAAAACAGTCGACGAAGGCTTACGGAAAAGAACACGATGCAAGAACATCTTCTCCAAGATGAACTCCATGAACCTTCGCGAATTCATGTCCAACGACATCAACGTGCTGAACGCTACTCCAACGGAAGACAGGATGAAACAAACGAGTAGTACAGTGAAACTTTTGGGACTCCGATGGAATACCCATAAAGATTCTCTTTCAATACCAATCAAGACAACTAAGAAAGAAGTCAACACGAAACGTAGTGCACTAAAAGCATTCGCATCTACGTTTGACCCATTGGGTCTCCTAACCCCATTGTTCATCAAGGCAAAGATGTTCATCCAAGACCTTTGGCTGAACAATTACAAGTGGGATGACCCCTTCGACGAAAATATGTCAGAAAAGTGGAAATGTATCACAGAAGACATTAAAGGTTTCACGGGAAAACTTTCTCTATACCCTTACGGGGTCACGATATTTCTTATACTTCTCCAGATTCATCGCAGAGGGTCTATGCAGCAGTCGCATACTTAGTATGTCGACCACTGAAAAAGCAACCCTTCAGTAACTTAATATTCGCGAAAGCAAAGTTGGCAGTTATGAAGAAAACATCCATTCCAAGATTGGAACTCCTGGGATCCGTCTTGGCGGCAAAATTAGTCCGTTTCCTTCGAAAACAGCTCAAAATTACCCTTAGTTCAGTCCAAATTCTATCGGACTCACAAATAGCTCTTTACTGGATACATTCCAATAAACAGCTCAAAACGTTTGTCAACAATAGGGTCAAATACATAAAAGAAGTAACGCAGGAATTGTCGGATGCAAACATACCGTACAAGTTCCACTACGTCAACACAGACAGTAACCCAGCAGACTGTGCGACCAGAGGCTTGTCAGCTTCTGAGCTATCAAGCCATATGTGGTGGCACGGCCCTAGCTTTATACTCAACCAGCCTACAAAATGGCCTAACACAGATATGGACTTCAGCGCTAAAACCATTCCACCTAAGGAAGCGCAAGAAGAATTCAAGTCCGTAATAAACACATCCATTGACACTTATAAATCGTTTATCCCATTCATTAAGACTAGTTCATACGAAAAACTAGTTAGAATAACTTCTTACGTTCTAAAATACATATCCATCCTCTGGCGGAAAGGCAGAAAAGGCGAGTCAACCGAGGAGAACAGCCATAGGATCATCATCTTGATGTCGGAAACGCAAACGATCACTTAAAAGCGAGCGAATACAGCAGAAATTCTAACTTTCGCGAAACATCTAAATACCGCGAAGAAGTGCTTCAACTGCAAGGTCGCATAGTCCAGCGTCTCCAGGTGTCGATGTGCGACGATGGAATTTACCGTGGAGATCTTCGAATGGCAAATGCAGAGATCTTGGATACAGCCAAGAACCCAATTCTACTTTTGCCGAACCATCAGCTTACCAGACTGATCGTCACGGACTTCCATCAGAAGCTATTCCACGCCGGAGTTTCACACCTCATATCCGAACTCAGAAATCATTACCTCATTCCGAGGGTTCGGAGAGTGGTCAACGCTGTCGTCAGAAGATGTGTAGTTTGCAGGAGACACCAAGGAAGATCCTTCTCGTATCCTCGCATTCCTGACTTACCAAGCCAGAGAGTAGTCCGGAGCAGACCACCATTCCAAAACACAGGTCTAGACTACTTCGGACCCCTCACAGTTCGCCAAGAATTCGGACAGGACAAAAAAAAGTGGGTATGTCTCTTCACATGCATGGCAACCCGTGCCCCGCATCTCGAGGTTGTAGCCGATAACTCAGCACCACAATTCATCCTAGCCTTTCGAAGGTTCATAGCACGTCGAGGAAGCCCAACCCTTGGTCTTAAGCGACAACGCGCCTACCTTCAAATAGGAAAGGAAATTCTGGTGAACGAGCTACAAGCTGTGAGAGAATACCCAGCAGTCCAGCAGTTCACCAGTTCACAGAACCTCGAATGGAAGTTTATAACACCCCTTTCACCTTGGAAAGGAGGCTTCTACGAGAGGCTAGTGGGATCAGTGAAAGCAGCTTTAAAGAAAGCCATTCACAGGCGAACTCTAGATCTATGGAGTCTTCAAACAGTCATGTCAGAGATAGAGGCCACACTTAACACAAGGCCAATTACTCCGGTTACCACGGACTCAACGGAAGATTCGTTTGTACTACGGCCAATCGACCTCATTGACCCCTATTTCACACCTCCCAACTCAGGAGCATTCAAATTCAAGTGACCGATCAATAATCTCGAACTCACATGAAGAAATCATCAATTCGTATGTATTACTACAGGACACCCTAGATACATTCTGGAACCATTGGCAGAAGGAATACCTTCAGAACCTTGCGGAAAGAAATCAAAAAAGATCAACTCTCAGACAAGGTGCCAAATACATGCCAAAAGTCGGTGATGTAGTACTCATCAAAACGGAGAATACACAAAGGTCGCAATGGCCACTAGGTCTCATAATACAAATCAATGAATCAGTCGATGGATCAGTTCGATCAGTAAGGATAAAAACAGGAAATAACAAAGTTCTCGATCGATCAGTCAATCAGCTGATCCCTCTGGAAGTACGCGCAGCGGACACGAAAGATCTACTCACCTGTATCACCTGTCGTCCCGTTGATCATCGAATTGCTCGAGCGGGCGCCAGCAACGTCTCCATTCGTCCCTGTCGCGTGCAAGAGTGTCCAGTGGACCCTCCTCGCTCGAGGGACACGGTGTCCTTCATTCCTTTCGTTCAGAGCTTTCGTGAAGAAGTCTGACCATCGGGCCGGCGGTCGTCCAGGTGTTCGTTTGACGTCCCGAGGGATCCAGTCGGTAACCGCTCTGGTCCAACGGTCATCGCAAAATCGCATGACGTGTCCGGCCCACCTTATCTTCGATTCCTTGGCGAAAACGGCAGCGTCCCTGATCTTCGATCGTTGGCGTAGTTCGGCACTCCGGATTCCCCTCTGCACTTGCGTGTATAGGGTTACTCCTAGCATCGTCCTCTCGACAGCGCGTTGGATAACGCTGACCGCATGCTCGTCCTGCCTGCGCAGAGTCCAAGTCTCTGAGGCGTAGGTTAGGGCAGGAAGGACAGCGGAATCGAAGAGGTGGGCACGGAGCCGGATGTTCTTCGTCTTCTTCACTACTCCCTCGATGTTCTTGTACGCTCCCCAAGCCGCTCGTTTCCTCCTGCTCAGCTCTGGAGCTAGATCGTTCATCATATTGATTTCCCGACCTAGGTACACGTAGCTGGAGCATTCGGTGATGTTCGTTCCGTTGAGCGTGAATGGGGCATCAGGAACCAATCCGTTTCTCATAAACATCGTCTTCGTTAGGTTCAGCTGTAGACCAACCTTACCACAGGCGCAGTCGAAATCAGCCAGCATTCGCTCCGCTTGCTCGATGTTCGGCGTTATAAGAACGATGTCGTCAGCAAAACGAAGGTGGTGTAGTTGCCGGCCGTCGACCTTCACTCCCATGTCTTCCCATTCCAGTTGACGCATGACGTTCTCGAGAGCGGCGCTGAAGAGTTTGGGCGAGATGGTGTCGCCCTGTCGAACCCCTCTCTTGACGTCGATGATGACCTCCTTGTAGAATGGTGAGATTCTGGTCGTAAAGTTGCTGTAGAGCTCACGAAGAATCTTGATGTACTGAGTAGGGACGCCCTGGTTGCCCAAGGCTTCGATGACCGCTTCTGTCTCCACAGAGTCGAAGGCCTTCTTCAAGTCGATGAACGTGAGACAAAGCGGCATCTTGTACTCTCGTGAAACTTCAATGAGTCTTGTAACCGTGTGGATATGGTCGATCGTGCTGAACCCTCTTCGAAACCCTGCTTGCTCGCATGGCTGTCCTTCATCTAGTATTCTGCCGATCCTGTTAAGGATGACTCGAGTGAATAGCTTGTAGATTACAGACAGCAGGCAGATTGGGCGATAGTTGCCAATGTCGTCCAAGTCTCCCTTCTTGTACAGCAACACGGTCCTGCTGGTTTTCCACGGAGTGGGTACCTTGCATTCCGACAGGTAGCGCGTGAAGAGTCGAGCCAGAGTTTTGATGATAACTGGCGGCGCATTCTTCAGATGTTCCGGTTTGACCCTGTCGAGACCGGGTGCTGTACGATTCTTCACCGACTTGATGGCGTGTCGGACTTCGGAAGAGAGAACTGAGGGGACGACGTATCCATCCTGTTGCAGTTGATAAGTGGGCAGATGGACATGGCTATCGAAGAGATCCGAGTAGAAGTCGTGGATGACTTTCTCCATTGCCCTTCGGGATGCAGTAACTGTTCCATCCGGACGTCGGAGGCAGGTCATCTTGGTCTTGTAGCTGGCAAAGCTTCGGCGGGCATTGCGGATGCTCCTCCCAGCCTCTGCTGCTTCAGCTAATACTGCTGCTCTTCGCTCCTTGAGATCTTCCTTTATCGCCTCTCTGCATAGCTTCGCAAGCTCGGACGTGAGTCGGTGATTGCCTGCAGCTCGTGCGGCTCCACGCTGGCGTATCAGTTCGAGAGTTTCCGGAGACAGACGTCCCTTGGTGACTTTCAAACTCTCTGCCTTCTTGCCACAATCGTGAAGATGTTCAACGAGCCGATAGTACTCCTCGTCGATGTTTTCGATGACGGAATCCTCCCATAAGCTGACGAGGGAAGCGAAGTGGATCCCAGTTGATGACTGTCCTGGGGCTTCGCTTCCTGAACTTCGAGGCTCTCTCAACACGCATCGAAAAGTGGAACTTTGCGCGGAGGAGACGATGGTCCGATCCCGTGTAGAACTTCGGAACAACAGCGACGTCGGTCAGGCAAAACCTTCGATTGAAGATGATGTGGTCTATCTCGTTATGGAACTGTCCATCAGGTGACTCCCAAGTCCAACGAAGGTGAGGGGGCTTTTGGAACTGTGAGTTACCATGGATGGTGTTGGTCGACATGATAAACTCCGACAGTCTCTCACCCTGCTCATTCCATTCCATTCCGTGAGTACCGATGTGAAGTTCTTCAGCCGTTCTTTTGGGCCAATCTTAGCGTTGAAGTCGCCGACGATGACCTTGAAGAAGGTATGATCTTCCTTGTAGAACTTCTCCAATTCCATATAAATGCTTCGTGTTCTTCCTCGTCGTAGCTGGATGTTGGTGCGTAGGCGACGAAGATTGTCAAAGCAGGAGTTGAACCACATCTTCTCAATCTCAAACGTCCGATTCGGGTCGTAAGGCTTTCGTACGAATCGATGTTTATGGCCAAGTGCGTGTTGACGAGGACACCCACACCGCCAACGCCTCTGCTGTCGCATGTTCCAAGGAACAGTTCTTCTCCAGTATCGAAAACGGCGTGTAGCGGGCGGTGCCTTCTCGTCTCGGTCAGTCCGATGACGTCGTACTTGATCTTCCTGGCCTGCATCATCAGATCTTCGATGTGAGCTTCGGATGCAAGCGTTCGTGCGTTGAAAGTACAGATCGCCATCTTAGTCCTTCTTCGTTTAGGCAGCCTATCCGGGCCCTGAGATTCTAGCAGCCTCTCCCGAGCGGTCCTACCCAACGCTGCCGTATTGGGGGCTCCCTCAGGTTCAGGGGAATGAGGCCCATCCATATTGCTGTTTCGGCATATTGAAGGCACACGAGTAGCTTGCCAGGCTCTGTCGTGCGGGCTAGGATAGACCTCCAGGTAGTTAGCCACGCTATCCTGGAGCGGAACAAGGGGCTTATTTCTTGGAGGCGGCCCCGAATCGCCTCCCATGTACTTCCCAGTCACTTGAATGCAAGCTTTTGGCTGTGCCGACATGCAGGATACCAACCGCACACACACAGAGCGCACCACACACGCAAGCATGCATGGATGCGCCTGAGTGGAGACAGCTGGTATGAATCAACACAGCACTACAGAAACAGGGAGTCCATCCCCTGAATCCACCTGCGTCTCAGGGCAAGTACATGGTGGCTTTTGGTCCGCGATTTACCCCCTATCCGCCACCTGGGGTCGCGCCACGTAGCCTCGCCACCAACCGGCTCGAGATCTTTCAGTGAGAGAGGACCCTCAGTGAAAGAGATCCGTGGAAAAGATCTACTACAGACAAAAAAGCAACATGTTCCGACACGCATCCAACCAGACAAAGCAGCGAAAAGACGAGGTAACTGAGTAAGCAGACATTCGTAACTCACACCATTACAGTTCAAAACTTAACTCACACTTCTAACTCATTTCACACTCACTCATCATCTAGTCAGACTCACACTACTCTAATTCACCCTTGCTACTAACTCACTCGAACTAAAACTTCCATCTCAACACCTTAAGATATGTCGTATTTCACACTATCTCAAGAATCACAGCATTCACAACTCTCGATTTCATCATTCGAATGCTTCACATCAGCTACTTCGTTACTTCACAAACTCACTAGAATAAGGTAGAAGTTAGAAAAGAAATAAGCATAAGAAACTCAATGAACTAACACGCCATAAGCATAAAGTAATTCATAGGGCGCAGTAGATCAACCAACGGAGAGTCCCGACGCGAATTACAGTAAGGCACGCGCCAACGTAGGCATGACGAAATCCGAAAATCTCATTTAGCCCGGTGTCGGCGGCGTCTTCGTTACTGTTTTTCGTTTCGCGTTTCTTTCGTTCAGTTGATTGCTGTTCTCTTCATAATTCATATGTTTTCATCATTTACTTCATTGAAGAAGATTTTAGTCACATCGTTTCCAAGAAATAGGCTTTCTAATGTCGCCACTCATTTCATCTCCTCGTGTAGTCAAAAAGGCGACGCTTTTCGAAAATCAGATTTTCTCATTTTCAATTCATTATTTCACTTTCTTGGAGTCATTTCATTCATTAGTAGTTCATTGAGGTCTCGTTTTCCTTTTCTCACATATCTCAAGGAAGTTTTAGTCAAAATCATAAATTACGATTTTGCACCTAAGTACTAATTCACACTAACACTTCTCACTTTAACTCAAACATTCTATTCACTTACACCTCATGCACTCACATTCATTTCTACACTTCAATTCATTAATTCATGTTCGATTTAATTCTTTTCTTCACAAAGTCATCTACATTAACTCTTTCTTGTACTACTTCATAGTTCATCCTTCTCACACTCACTTCTTTCTTCATCCACTCATGAACTGCACTACTAAGATGCTCTATTTTACTCATTCATTCCATTTAATAGTAGTTCATGATTTCCATTTTGAAGTAGTTATCATTCATGACATATTTCTTGTCACATTCAAAATCATCATCGTCATTTCATCATAGTTATAATTCAGTGAAATTTAAAGTTCGGTTACATCTTGAATTACTAACATTTTTAGTATCTCACTAATACTAACATTTCCTTTTTATCTCACCATTTTAATTACGGCTTCCCCAATACTAACCTCATTAACCTCTTAATTGAACTAACAATCGCGTAAACCTTGTAATTATTTCCGCGGACCCTACTAATGACTGCTCCCTTTTAGAACTTGGTCTGTTTTCGTGCGATCTGAAGTTTTCGTTGCTATTATGAGTTCGCCTGGTGGTAGTCCGAAGAAGGATGCACCGAGCGCACCTCGCGGATGGAGTCGTAGGAGAGGAGCTAGAGGTAGGTTTACCTTTAGCACTCTAAACTCCAGACAGTCCACTCCGCAGTCGACTCGTGTCTCTCCGGTTCAACCCCGTGGTACAGCTAGTTCACGTCCCCAATCCTCACGCCCGCAGGGCCAAAGAGGAGCTAGAGGTTCTTCACCGTTCGAGGATCCCCTACTCAACATGTCGTGGGCACAGCAAGTGCAAGCTGAAGCGGCAAGACTTACTGCAGAAGCTTCCAAGAAAGAGAAGAAGGAACAGAAGAAGCAAGAGTCGGAAAGTTCATCGGGAGTAGAGAAGCAAAGTGTCGAAAAGGAAAAGAAGAAGCCACAAGAGGAAGAGATGGACACATCCGAGGTAGTTCAGGAAGGAAGCGCTCTACAGCACGACGTCAACCCAAGCGATTGGGAGCCCAACACAGCTAATACAGGTGAAAGTAATAAGCCCACCACTCAGCTTGAGATCACTTACGATGAGATGGCCACCGCGGGAGCTAGTATGATGAAGAAAAAGGAAGGAGAAGGAGAAGGCTCTTCAGAGGAAGAAGGAGAGGATGGAAGCCGTAGTCCACTTTTTAGAAGAGTACTCTAGGAGGAGGCCATTCTACACCGAACCCGGCGGACCCCTTAGAGTCAATCCAGCACCCACGTCACTCATGAAGAAACCGAACGTGACGCCTCATAGTACAATCAACGTAGAACCGTACACCGTTGAGGAATTGACGGCCCATCAGTTTCGCACAGTGTTCGACTACATCACGACGAACAACATTCTGAGGGATCGAATCCGCGGCATCAGAATACCGGACAGGGAGACAACACCAGCCCGTCCCTCAGACTACGAAGGCAGTTGCGAGGATAGTTCATGTACTTCAAACTCTACTGGAGATCGTGCAGCACACCACCCAGTCGTTCCATAACCTCGCGGTCATCTTGGTGAGACATCAACCACTCGAGATTCGCTACACTCACCTCATGGGATGGATTCACGAGTTGACCCACAGCATCACGTCTATCACCGTCAATCGAGATCAGCTCCAGGAGATCATGTTGCCGAGGCTCTTTCAGTGGTCCCAAGATCTAGACTACTTTAGAGCCACACTCCAGCTTTTCGGCATAACGGAGGAGACGTTCACCGAGGTACTCCAACATAGTTCCGAGGATCCAGTCGGTAACCGCTCTGGTCCAACGGTCATCGCAAAATCGCATGACGTGTCCGGCCCACCTTATCTTCGATTCCTTGGCGAAAACGGCAGCGTCCCTGATCTTCGATCGTTGGCGTAGTTCGGCACTCCGGATTCCCCTCTGCACTTGCGTGTATAGGGTTACTCCTAGCATCGTCCTCTCGACAGCGCGTTGGATAACGCTGACCGCATGCTCGTCCTGCCTGCGCAGAGTCCAAGTCTCTGAGGCGTAGGTTAGGGCAGGAAGGACAGCGGAATCGAAGAGGTGGGCACGGAGCCGGATGTTCTTCGTCTTCTTCACTACTCCCTCGATGTTCTTGTACGCTCCCCAAGCCGCTCGTTTCCTCCTGCTCAGCTCTGGAGCTAGATCGTTCATCATATTGATTTCCCGACCTAGGTACACGTAGCTGGAGCATTCGGTGATGTTCGTTCCGTTGAGCGTGAATGGGGCATCAGGAACCAATCCGTTTCTCATAAACATCGTCTTCGTTAGGTTCAGCTGTAGACCAACCTTACCACAGGCGCAGTCGAAATCAGCCAGCATTCGCTCCGCTTGCTCGATGTTCGGCGTTATAAGAACGATGTCGTCAGCAAAACGAAGGTGGTGTAGTTGCCGGCCGTCGACCTTCACTCCCATGTCTTCCCATTCCAGTTGACGCATGACGTTCTCGAGAGCGGCGCTGAAGAGTTTGGGCGAGATGGTGTCGCCCTGTCGAACCCCTCTCTTGACGTCGATGATGACCTCCTTGTAGAATGGTGAGATTCTGGTCGTAAAGTTGCTGTAGAGCTCACGAAGAATCTTGATGTACTGAGTAGGGACGCCCTGGTTGCCCAAGGCTTCGATGACCGCTTCTGTCTCCACAGAGTCGAAGGCCTTCTTCAAGTCGATGAACGTGAGACAAAGCGGCATCTTGTACTCTCGTGAAACTTCAATGAGTCTTGTAACCGTGTGGATATGGTCGATCGTGCTGAACCCTCTTCGAAACCCTGCTTGCTCGCATGGCTGTCCTTCATCTAGTATTCTGCCGATCCTGTTAAGGATGACTCGAGTGAATAGCTTGTAGATTACAGACAGCAGGCAGATTGGGCGATAGTTGCCAATGTCGTCCAGGTCTCCCTTCTTGTACAGCAACACGGTCCTGCTGGTTTTCCACGGAGTGGGTACCTTGCATTCCGACAGGTAGCGCGTGAAGAGTCGAGCCAGAGTTTTGATGATGACTGGCGGCGCATTCTTCAGATGTTCCGGTTTGACCCTGTCGAGACCGGGTGCTGTACGATTCTTCACCGACTTGATGGCGTGTCGGACTTCGGAAGAGAGTACTGAGGGGACGACGTATCCATCCTGTTGCAGTTGATAAGTGGGCAGATGGACATGGCTATCGAAGAGATCCGAGTAGAAGTCGTGGATGACTTTCTCCATTGCCCTTCGGGATGCAGTAACTGTTCCATCCGGACGTCGGAGGCAGGTCATCTTGGTCTTGTAGCTGGCAAAGCTTCGGCGGGCATTGCGGATGCTCCTCCCAGCCTCTGCTGCTTCAGCTAATACTGCTGCTCTTCGCTCCTTGAGATCTTCCTTTATCGCCTCTCTGCATAGCTTCGCAAGCTCGGACGTGAGTCGGTGATTGCCTGCAGCTCGTGCGGCTCCACGCTGGCGTATCAGTTCGAGAGTTCCGGAGACAGACGTCCCTTGGTGACTTTCAAACTCTCTGCCTTCTTGCCACAATCGTGAAGATGTTCAACGAGCCGATAGTACTCCTCGTCGATGTTTTCGATGACGGAATCCTCCCATAAGCTGACGAGGGAAGCGAAGTGATCCCAGTTGATGACTGTCCTGGGGCTTCGCTTCCTGAACTTCGAGGCTCTCTCAACACGCATCGAAAAGTGGAACTTTGCGCGGAGGAGACGATGGTCCGATCCCGTGTAGAACTTCGGAACAACAGCGACGTCGGTCAGGCAAAACCTTCGATTGAAGATGATGTGGTCTATCTCGTTATGGAACTGTCCATCAGGTGACTCCCAAGTCCAACGAAGGTGAGGGGGCTTTTGGAACTGTGAGTTACCATGGATGGTGTTGGTCGACATGATAAACTCGACAGTCTCTCACCCTGCTCATTCCATTCCATTCCGTGAGTACCGATGTGAAGTTCTTCAGCCGTTCTTCTGGGCCAATCTTGGCGTTGAAGTCGCCGACGATGACCTTGAAGAAGGTATGATCTTCCTTGTAGAACTTCTCCAATTCCATATAAAATGCTTCGTGTTCCTCCTCGTCGTAGCTGGATGTTGGTGCGTAGGCGACGAAGATTGTCAAAGCAGGAGTTGAACCACATCTTCTCAATCTCAAACGTCCGATTCGGGTCGTAAGGCTTTCGTACGAATCGATGTTTATGGCCAAGTGCGTGTTGACGAGGACACCCACACCGCCAACGCCTCTGCTGTCGCATGTTCCAAGGAACAGTTCTTCTCCAGTATCGAAAACGGCGTGTAGCGGGCGGTGCCTTCTCGTCTCGGTCAGTCCGATGACGTCGTACTTGATCTTCCTGGCCTGCATCATCAGATCTTCGATGTGAGCTTCGGATGCAAGCGTCCGTGCGTTGAAAGTACAGATCGCCATCTTAGTCCTTCTTCGTTTAGGCAGCCTATCCGGGCCCTGAGATTCTAGCAGCCTCTCCCGAGCGGTCCTACCCAACGCTGCCGTATTGGGGGCTCCCTCAGGTTCAGGGGAATGAGGCCCATCCATATTGCTGTTTTCGGCATATTGAAGGCACACGAGTAGCTTGCCAGGCTCTGTCGTGCGGGCTAGGATAGACCTCCAGGTAGTTAGCCACGCTATCCTGGAGCGGAACAAGGGACTTATTTCTTGGAGGCGGGCCCCGAATCGCCTCCCATGTACTTCCCAGTCACTTGAATGCAAGCTTTTGGCTGTGCCGACATGCAGGATACCAACCGCACACACACAGAGCGCACCACACACGCAAGCATGCATGGATGCGCCTGAGTGGAGACAGCTGGTATGAATCAACACAGCACTACAGAAACAGGGAGTCCATCCCCTGAATCCACCTGCGTCTCAGGGCAAGTACATGGTGGCTTTTGGTCCGCGATTTACCCCCTATCCGCCACCTGGGGTCGCGCCACGTAGCCTCGCCACCAACCGGCTCGAGATCTTTCAGTGAGAGAGGACCCTCAGTGAAAGAGATCCGTGGAAAGATCTATACAAACAATAAAAGCAACACATGTCCGACACGCATCCAACCAGACAAAGCAGCGGAAAAGACGAGGTAACTGAGTAAGCAGACATTCGTAACTCACACCATTACAGTTCAAAACTTAACTCACACTTCTAACTCATTTCACACTCACTCATCATCTAGTCAGACTCACACTACTCTAATTCACCCTTGCTACTAACTCACTCGAATTAAAACTTCCATCTCAACACCTTAAGATATGTCGTATTTCACACTATCTCAAGAATTCACAGCATCCACAACTCTCGATTTCATCATTCGAATGCTTCACATCAGCTACTTCGTTACTTCACGAACTCACTAGCATAAAGTAGAAGTTAGAAAAGAAATAAGCATAAGAAACTCAATGAACTAACACCATTGAGATCAATCGAGGACGCCATTGAGATCAATCGAGGTCCCCAAATTGGCACCACCTACCTCATGGCCAACGGAAGATCCCATCGTCGTTGTGTGCCCCCCCCAGGCTGGACAACAGTCCAACTCTAGCTCGAGGCCCGGTTACGACCCCGCAGGAACGGGCACAAGGAAACGTGGTATGGGAAGGCGAGAGTCGTGAAGTCGAGCCTCCCACGTCAAGACCACGTCGTAGACCAGAGCGTCGATCTGTCAGTCGTAGTTCAACCCGTAGACCAGCGGAGCGTGCACCGACCCAACACCGCTCACGTTCCAGGTTCATGACGCGATCAGTGCCTTCCGAATCACACGGAAGAGTAGAACCTTGCGTCTTCTGTCTGAAGGAAGGACATTATAGTTCAGATTGCGACGCTTATCCTTACCTCAGCGACAGGGCTCATCTGGCTTCCCGGGATGGCATGTGTAGTAATTGCCTCAAGTCACACTATGGCATATGCATCCGCAAGGACCCCTGCAGCATATGCCACCAGGAGGGTCACCATAGGGCATTTTGCACCCAAAACCCTTTCGCTGTCTTCGACCTAGATCTGACTCCTGAGGCGTTCTATGACGACCTTCAGTTCAGACCTATCGTCCTCCCCCTCGTGGTGCGGTCCCACGTCGTCGGTATGAGCGTGCTTATCACGACAGGGATAGGGACGCTGATCCCGACCAACCGGGACCTTCCCATCGTCCACCACCGGAGCGCGAACGCTCTCCGGAGCCTTCTGCTTCGGGCCTGGGGCATCAAATGGGTTTTTCGCCAGCCAATAGCGATGAGTCCTGGTGAGGCAAAGATATGCTAGTTCAAATAGTTCAGTTCAACTTACAGTTATGTTTGCCTAATTCAATAGTCCAGCTGATTTATTACAACATTGATAGTTTAGTCGATAAGTTATGAAGATACTAGTTCATCCTTTTACTTAAGCTGTCATTAGTCCACTAGTTCATTGTTGGTTCATCTATGGTCGACGGAGTCAACGACGATGTCAAGGATGCCAATTAGTGATGTCATTGGGTAAGCGGTTTCGTTTAAGGTGATATTAAATTTGATTGTTTAGGAAGTTCGTATGGCTCATTAGTTGGCGATTCTCTCTGTCATGTCCTCTACGTCGATTCGTTATGGCGCTTAATTCACTTCAGGATATCATATTCCTGAGTTTATTTTCCTTTTCTATTTCATTTTTTGTGTTTGATTCCTTGATAATTCAGGTTCGAGTACGAGTCTCCACCGGGTATTGATGACGATGGTTTACGACGCTCAATTACGCCATCTCAGGACTTTAAATCCCTGAGTTTATTTTTCATTTTCGTTTTATTATTTTCTCTTACCTCGTTTACTTCAGGTTGTGCGTTCGTTTACATCGCTCAATTTTATCGGTGCTTTACGTCTGGTGCTTTACGCCTTAGTTCACAATAGTTCAACATCATTTGGTGATGTTATTGTTGTTACTAACACTTTATTATTGATGTTGTTTTTGTTGTTTTTGTGCACTAACCCATTTTAATTGAAGATGTTTTACTTAACTATAGTTCACTTAACTTTAAGAAGTATTGCCGACGGTTATTTAGTTACTAACATGTTAGGTTAGGCTGTTCGAGTTTCTCTCAGAGACCTTAGCCGTAAGACCACTTTCTTAAAATCAATATTCTTTTGGCATTCGGGTTTCTGCAGCTACCGAGCGCTACGTCTCCAGGCGGGGGCCTGAGACTGATGCCCACAAGGGGTTCTTTTGCGGCGGGAGTGTCGCGTAACACGAAGATCGCTCCAACAGAACCCTGGGCGCGCCGGTGCCTGCGAGTACTGCCGACATGACCCAGCCTGATCTCTCCGTGATCGTGCGGCAACGCACGGGCCGTTAGCAACGGCACCATCACGGCCTGGCCTGGTGTTCCCTTCGTCATCGGTTCTTCCCCGTCGTCGTATTCTTCGGCAGACTCGTAGGGCTCTAGCCCTTAGAACTACATTCGAGAATTCTATATTCCAATCTATCGTGGTCGAGCGGCGGGTCGATGGAAGCGACCCGACGTGAGTTAATTTTGTACTAACCTTTTATATTTCATTCATGATTTCGGTTGAGTAGTTCAGTAGAATGAATTTGAAGTTAAGACATAAAACTTACTAGTTCTGTGTGTTTGCGTCGTGTAGCAATATGGGTGTAAGCCCGACACATGTACTTGTTGGTAATTAAACGTAGTGTTGCTTAGGTTAATCGGTAGGACTCAAAGTAGGGATGGTAAGGTTTGTTGTTAGTCCACTTGCGCCCCAGTAGGTGTCTGCAGAGCCGGCTGGTAGGCTGTACGTGCTTTATCTCTTACTTGGTTCCTGGTTTTCCCCCCTTGGGCGCCCTAAGTCTCCTCCTGGACCCACCGATCCGCAACATATTCATGATTAGGACCGTCAGTAACCCTTACAAATAGACTTTGATTAAAAAACTGGTGAAAAAGGTGTGACACCACAGTGGGGCTGCTTGGTGTCACACCTCTTACACCAATTTTTAAGTCAAAGTCTTTTTGTAAGGGTTACTGACGGTCCTAATCATGAATATGGTACTAATTATTCATGCTAACTCCATTTTGCGCATGCAAAAATTTGTCACCACGAGGAATCGAACTAGGGACCCCTTTTCTGGTATTCAGAGGGCCGTTCAGGAAAAATGAACCATGGTTCTGTGGTTCCCGCATGTGCCCCTATATCATGCAAAAGACCGTTTTCAAAAAGCTTGGCACGCCCTGAAAGACCTTCCTGGTTAGCGAGAAAAACGGCTGAGAATGGATATGATGAAATGATCTTGATCTAACGATCATGCCACGACGCGGCTCTGTTTGAGTTCTGGCCTTCTTCTCTAATTCGGCTTATTTTGACTGAAGATGTAGTATTTCGTTACAAGAAAACTTCCAGAGTTTCTCTTTGGACTTTCTAGAACCGAATTGGACTCTGTCATTGCCCACTTAGATGTATGCTCCTCCTACCACGGGTAGAGTTTCCCATGTTTGCTTCGTACAGCACGGCTCATGAATTACGCATCCCAAGTTGGACCCGCCCTCCTCAGGTGATTTTTCAAGCAACAATTCCATGATTGTGGTGAGCGGGCATGCAGACAAACAAACTCTGGTTTATACACTGCGTCCCATAATTATAACTCCACCCAAGAATTTCCCAAAATCTCACAAATTTAGATGTTTTAGAAAAAGTCTCCAATGTGGCAGTGTGTCAAATACAAATACGAAATTCGCCTATAAACATCAACTTCCAACTTGAGATCCCAGGAATTTTTTCTAATAATTTTTGTTCAAAAGGCCACTTAGCCGACGTCCCAAAATTATAACTCCACCTCATGTTTTTCTATTATTTTTCACTTCCGTTTCGCCAAACTTTTTTATTGTGCTAACATCCTACTTCTCAAGGGGACAGTATGATAGAAAATGCTGTCTGACTTTTTAAAAGGTCAGGTCGTCGCAAAAACTACTAATTAGGCAATCGCACAAGATTTTGACCAAATTCACGAGGAGCTCGAGAATTTTTTCAGGGATTTTACATGATATGGAGTTGAGAAGAGCTCCAAAGGATCTCTCCTTGCTTTTCGGTAGAAACAAAGGCCGTGTCACAGAAGAAACATCCTTTTTTATGAAGCCGTGCTCTGCCATCAAATCTTCTTCGGAACTTAATGGCTCAACGGAACAATGTTTTTGCTTGCGAATAATCCCAAGTTGATTCTCGAGTGGAAAACGTGGAAGGCATCATCTGTGGTAAGAAACCATGGCGGAATTCTTGCTGAGTTTTCCGGAAAGGTGCATCCGAGCCGACTGTAGTAAGGTTCGCTCTTACTTGCGATTCATTACTGATTGTCTGTCTTTCTCTTCGGCATTTTCTTTCTCCTGGTAGTGCTTCGCGAAGAGAAAAGCTACTAAGGATGAGAAAAGCACGAAAAGAAAAACAAACAAATGCTAAAACATATCGAGCAAAAGCGAACCTTACTCCAGTCGGCTCCGTTGCATCTTTCTGTGAAAATGGGCTCAATTTTCGCCATGGTTTCTTGCCACAGATGATGCCTTCCACGTTTTCCACTCGAGAATCAACTTGGGATTATTCGCAAGCAAAAACATTGTTCCGTTGAGACATTAAGTTCCGAAGAAGATTTGATGGCAGAGCACGGCTTCATAAAAAAGGATGTTTCTTCTGTGACACGGCCTTTGTTTCTACCGAAAAGCAAGGGAGATCCTTTGGAGCTCTTCTCAACTCCATATCATGTAAAATCCCTGAAAAAATTCTCGAGCTCCTCGTGAATTTGGTCAAAATCTTGTGCGATTGCCTAATTAGTAGTTTTTGCGACGACCTGACCTTTTAAAAAGTCAGACAGCATTTTCTATCATACTGTCCCCTTGAGAAGTAGGATGTTAGCACAATAAAAAAGTTTGGCGAAACGGAAGTGAAAAATAATAGAAAAACATGAGGTGGAGTTATAATTTTGGGACGTCGGCCAAGTGGCCTTTTGAACAAAAATTATTAGAAAAAATTCCTGGGATCTCAAGTTGGAAGATGATGTTTATAGGCAATTTCGTATTTGTATTTGACACACTGCCACATTGGAGACTTTTTCTAAAACATCTAAATTTGTGAGATTTTGGGAAATTCTTGGGTGGAGTTATAATTATGGGACGCAGTGTATCTTCTTGTTCGAACATCATTCGATTTTGACCCTCAAATTCGGAAATGCTTTACCCTTCACACACTTGTTCAGGCTTTCGGCGACCACTTCGCATACGGTACGCAGGTGCTGATCATCACTTTTTCCCCAGGCTTTTGGCGATATTTTAAAAGAGTTTGTATTTGGATGCCTGAAAGCAGGCTTTTCTCTCCGAGATGACCTATGTGCAACGAATTATTCTCCACATAAAGGTATATAGAAGTGGGGAGGGGGCATTCGTTGTGTTAGTTGAAGCCCAGCGTTGCTTGGAGTATCATTCCCGGACG
>MU871930.1:3668-14014 GCA_036418205.1 Ostertagia ostertagi | reverse complement strand
ATAGTGCTAGGAAGTTGAGATAAGTATATAGTCAATGCCACCTCTCCATGGCCACACGCCAAGCGCTCGAGAGTTGTATTCACTTACCTTATTCATTGAGCTGCACAGACTATGTTTAGACTGTCGTGCAAGGCGTTGTGTTCGCAGTCGAGCTGAGCACGTACTTCTACTTCAGCTTTTTGTTCCAAAACAAATGGATAATTTGGACTTTAATGACCGTGGCATGGAATTTTTCTCACTAAAGAAACCGATTCCAAAATGGGATCGAGAGGTCATTCACTTAGTGTAATGGCCGGCTCGTCTCCCGTATGAAAGGTGGACAATTGCATTGAATTAAGGAGGGATGAGCCGGAAACTATCGGGGGCAGAGCTTCCTTTGAGATCTCCCGCTTCAAACGGGCCTTCTTTTAGCGTGTGGTAAGTCGGGAGAGCCTTCCAACCTTTCAGGTATGCCAGATATCCCATGAACTTTTGCAGCGGAGACGTTCTATCAAGGAAGGAAAACCTCCCACAGGCTCTTCTGAAGACAGAAAAGGTGAATCAGGTGTTCAGCCAACCCATGGGTAGGCCGGATTTATTGCAGCTGTTAAGCGAATCATGTAGTAATATTCGCATGGCTGAATAGTTACCGCTCACAGAACTACTGATTATGGGGTTGGCAGTTAGCCAACTGAGTGCAAGACCAGGTCAACCGAAGGAAATCGGCAATTGTTCTGCACTGTCCTTTACCGGTAGGCGCCGGTGCGTCGCAGTTCTCCTCCTCAGGTCAGGTCACATAAAACACCACTCGAAGGAAGCCTAGGACTAAGCCCAGGCCCAGTCATGGGCTTAAGCTTTAGGGGCATAAGCCTAAGCTTGAATCCAAGCACAACTTTAAGCTTTAATGAACGCGCAGCTCAGGTGAGGCGACCTAGGAGGAGAACTGAACGTCTTCCGTAGGCCCCGCTATGAACAGGGGCGTGACGTCACCTTCACGGGTCGTTTTTGAAAGATCGCTGCTATCGTTCACTACCGATGACGTACGATTTCCGCCCATATTTGCCCAATACTCGTTCGTCGGGATATCTCTCATCTCTATCTCTGTCGTGGGCTCGACGGGTAAAATATACTTACCTACTTGGAAATGAGAGATGTAAAAATGCAGACAGATTGCTTCGTGGTTAACACCATTGGGAAATCGGCCACGACCCTCCACTTGAAGCAAGATCGCTGGTGTAACGTTGGAGGGCTGGGAGTATGCGCCAACGTGATCTGCCTGTCAGACATTCCTGGAAAGCTGTCTTCACCGGGTTACGGCCTTCCGCCCTTCCAGGATCCTCCACACCGTAGATTAATGCACTTGATTTATTAACTGGTTTTTCTATTCTTCTTCATACAGTTCTATAAAAAGGTTTTAACTCGTCATTTTAGCAAAACAGGGTTTTTTGATCATTGGTGTCCGTGGAAAATATATGGGTCTACCAACTATCTGTGATGGACGACAGGTGTCAGCCACAATAGAATTAATCACTTTAAAGCAGTCATCTCGATCTTAGATAATCATCAATGCAAGCACATCAAAGTATTTACAACGATATCCTTAGCAGCATAAGGTCGGTAGATAAAAATTGAAAAAATGGAAAAAAATGGAAAAAAAGAGAAAAAACGGCGTTTTGGTAGTTTGGGCAAAGGTGGAATAGTGGCATGCGGCGCCATATTGATCAAGCACGGTAGAATGGTCAAACAGTGGATCGGATTTCGCTCAAGTCAATCAAACCACATATTCCCTCCTGACTGGCGATTTGGTCTTGGGATCGCGCGTTGCCGTAAGGAAGACACCGGGGATACATATTGGTTCCTTTCCCCGCAAGCGAATGCTTAGGCCTAAATCGCGTTAAACGCCCCCGCCACCGACTCTAAATGGTTTCGGCGCGTTCCTGGAATAGGCTGTTCAGGACGCTCATGGTCTATGTCCAAATACGGGCCGATGGTAGGTGGCGTGCCTAGGGACTAAGCTCGGGAGAGGGGACCAAATCAGGGGCAACAGTAAACATAGTCACATCCTACCGAACCCCTTCCTTCTTAAAGGACGAATTCACGATGAAAAAGCAACCCATTTCAAATTAACCTAGGGATGGTGAGTGGTACACGAAAGAAGGAAGAACCATGAGAAACGGCCCAGAACCCGAGAAATGGGACCCCTTCCTTGCCCGTTGATTCGAGCATTGATGCGACTCTCATCGCTGTGCCCTCTTCAACACTACGCTCTCTCAGCTATCTAATCACTCGCCACGTATTGAACTACGGCGAGTGATCAGATGATCGGTGGGCGGAGATCGCCCGAACCCGCCACAGATAGGTCGCCGAGGTCAAATTTTTCCATGCGAATTGCGCGTCAGTTCGCACCCTCAGGAGGTCCCGTGGGTCCCTCAACTCTAGGTCAAGTTTTTCTTTCTTCCGACCCTTCATTCTAATCGCGAATTCCTCCTTTGAAGCCAGTCCTCTGCTGTATAAGCATACTCTCTTGAATGCTTCTCCCTAAAGACGTTAAAGGCCTTGTTAAGCATCGAGTTTCTTCCTTCCATTTATCTCTAAAAGCAGATTTCCTTCGAACGGAAAATTTTAGCACTTCCCGGTTTGGATCGGAACCAAAAAGAACTAAATAAGTAATAAAAAAAGGGCCAAAAGGGTAATATGTAGATTGATAAAACGAAGTAAAAGTTTATTTATGAATCCTAGCGTAAAAGGGTAGAGCCAGCACAAAATCGGATGCTATCGCAATTTACGGGGACATCCTCCATAACTAAGCCCAGCAGGGGTAGGAACTCCGGGAAAATGAAATAATGGCTCAATGTAATCTCTCCTCCCCCTCGCCCAGGCTCACTCACCGTTTTAAAGAAACATGTCACGCTATTCCAACACATTGCCACCGACAATGCCCCTATAATCTTGCGATAGCCGCCCATAAATCGACTTCATAATAACGCTGTTATTTTTGTTTTTCACTAGCTTGCTTTTAAGCATTGAGAGGACCCATAAAAGGCATGTCCCAGACCCACCATCGGGATGTGTGGACCTATTTTTTAACACTATGTTCCAAACGTGCCTAGAAGGTTGCCTGACGCACATTCTGACCAAAGCTATCGTCAGTCGTGCCACACTATAAACTTTACTGATTTCAGACGGATTTGGTATTTTCATTTGCAAATCCAAGGTCGTCCGTCCGCCAGACGGATGACTGAATCTGAGAGAAATGACAACTTGCGCAAAAGAAAGGCGCTAAGATTTATCAACACAGTTGCAGGCTGAGTGACCTTATCGGCTAGTTTTATGATGGTCGGCGCTCAACTGAATTTCCCCGGTATTGGGTTAGCACCGGCGAAAGCGAACACCCCAGAATAAGCCCAGGCGCTATCGCAATATGCGGGGCATCCTTTAGACTAAGCCTAGGAGGGGCAGAACTCCGGGAAAATGAAAATGGCTCACGCACCCTGGAGTCTCGCCTCCTCCTGCCTAAGGCTGAGTCCCATTTTTAACAAAAAGGAATGTTTTACGCGGTTTCAAATGCAATGCCACCACAATGCCCCGTATATTGCGATAGCGCCAAGCCCTGCACCAGACGGCTCGCCAAAATCATTGCCTTGGTTGGGTGACCCTACCCTTACAGGTGTTTGAAGAATCGTTCTTCCCAACGTGCTTTTCCTTCGGGAGCCTGCAACCTCAAATATTCTAGTCAAAGTAGCATGGGAATTGGAAAAAGCAAAAAAAAGCATGGGAAAGAAAAAAGCATGGGAAAGAAAAAGCATGGGAAAGAAAAAGCATGGGAAACAGAGATCTCGGGCAGAAAATTTGGACCACTAAAATAGCGCAAAGCAGTGTGCAACAGGCTCATAACCTTAACCTTCACAGACACTTCTTGAAATCTATTCAAAAACTTTATTGGCACACTCGACACTTTACAATAGTACGTAGACACAGATAAGAGCTAAATTTGGATCTCGAATAACGGTTAGCACCACTCACAACGGCACCACGACCATGTTAAGCACGGCTTTTCAGGATGGATGTCGACTTGGACCTTTCTTCGTCACCGCCGTATTTCTGAACAGTCAGCCATCAAAGAGGGTTACACCCAAGCGCTAAAAATAACCCTCGCTCACCCTGTTCACTTCTTCTAGCAGCTTTCGAAGAGCAGTAGCATCAGGCCGCTTCTCCGGATCATGATTCCATGCAAGCTCCATAACGGCCACCATCTCTTCGGGCATAGCTGGCGGTGGAGGCATACGATAGCCACCCATCACTTTTTGCTGAAGTTCGGAGAAATCAGGCCATCACCGATGTTCGGCTTAGCAACAACCCGGAACTTGAGGTCAGGTAACGGACCTTTCACAGGTATCGGTGATAAACAACACTTGTTGTCATTTCCGACAGCTGTCAAGCAGAATTAGTGTCTAATTGCAAAAGTTGTGGCTAGCGCATGGCATGACTATTACAATTACTTCCGAAACATAATGATCTCACCTATGCTGTAATTGCTGGCACGCGCATGCGGGGACCTGGCAAAATGCCAAGAGGTGTGAATGTGCAGCTCACTCTAAGATGCTTAGGCAGCGTTTAGAGTTATGCGCAGCGACATGAATCAGGCGATTAGCGATCCGCTGATGGGAAGGACGAATCAAATCGATCCCTATCTTCTCTAATCCGCCTAATAACCAACTCCCCTAGGCAGCGTGCAGGAGTTGGCTAATGAGTACATGGATTTGCGGGCGATTAGTCTATAGGTAAAGGATACGAATCGATTGAAGTTGATTGGGCGGTTAGCGAGTAGGCGAGTAGCGCAGCAAATAGGTCGATGCTCATGGACTGGCGAACAACATTCATACGCCGTCGCTCGCCCTGTTCAAAAATCATTTGATCGCTCTAACTGTCGCCCCAATTGCTAACATCAAAACATTGCACTTTCTTATTTCGAATTTAATCGCCTATGATCGCTACTGATTGCCCAATCGCATGTGCGATGGCCGACTCTGAACGCTGCCTTACTCGCTTGATCGCCTAATCGATGCGTGCTTTTCTTTCCGGGTAATCGCCTAGTCGCCTGATCGCATGTACGGTCGCCAACTCTGAACGCTGCCTCACCCGTCACCCTATGGTAGGTGGCAGCTGACTGATAGGTCTCCCTCCTCGGGTCCGCACACTATGCGTACTTTAGGGATACTTGACGTGAATAATCGATGCGACAGGAAGCTCACCTTTACTGTATAGGCTTTCCATTCGGCATACGGTGAATTATACGGTATTTCGAACATTTCCCACAGCAGCACCCCATACGCGTAGATGTCTGTGTTGTAGCGGCGTTTCACCATTTCGCCACACCTGAACGCTGTGTGATTCAGTAAATCCACCTTCAGATGACCTCCTGTTGCTAATCACATGAATGTACTCTGACACGGACGGGCAGAAGATGACCTTTAATTTGGTGTGAAAGTCAAAGGAAAAAAATGGACGCCTACGCTGGCCCAATTAGCACTCAGAAACTCGTTTCTGGGTTCGGGCCCAAAGAACAAATCATTTGATTCGAACAATATTATTAATTACCCTAGTGGACTCATGTGATCCAATCAGATTAGGGAGCTCTCATGACCTCGCAATCACAGATCACCCTTACACTTTGATTGATTAATTGAATCACAACTAAAATACCGGTTGAGTAATTATGGTCACGCATTAACTACCTAGGTGTTGACTGCGTGACGAAGTACACTGCGAGTATACTTCAAGTGCAAATCGCGCGACTGACAGCGATTTGGCGTTCACTGAGCCGGAACACCATTAGTTTCGCCAGGGTCATGGTGTTAGCGATTAGATCCATAAGGGAGACCTATGGGGAAGTAATGAATGTTTAGAACTTCTCGCTCCCTCAAGCTTTCTTGAAGCACTCACTGTAGGCAATTTGAGTGAGCCCCAGCAAAGTCAAAAGGGAAGCGGGATTGGGTTCAGCATAGTAGGACACTTTGCTTTCTGCCAGGTCTCATGTCAACTAGTAGGACCGGGAAATCGACTGACTTGTAATTGGCAAAGTGGGCATTGTTTGAAGCCGAAACACCGGAAATCCCCCCCCCCCCACCCTGGTACAATCCTTACACTCCATTTCTTCTTCTAAGAAATGTTCCAAACAGGTCTGTGCAGTGCTGAATGAGTGATATAAGGATAATGCATTACAGTGTTGATGAGTCACCTCCAGTGCGGTGCGCCACGCCGTGCTACTTCTCGCTCATAATCTGTAGTCTCCGATTGTGAAACGCAGCGTTTTCGTCTTCATAGACGAAATCTGGTACTCAAATTAATCGCTCCCAGAGGAATGGAAGTCTCAGATGGTCCGAGTAACGTAACACTAGGATTTCGAGGCCCGGATATGAATCGCGCGGCAAGCAGCCTTTGCCTTTCCAACACATTCCACCGCCTACAGTGGTTATTAGCGATAATCAATGCCTGTAGCCCACGATCGAGTGCAAAAAATGTTGTGTGTGATTTAGACACGATGTTCCATTTTGAATGTATGTGCTGTCACAGCTCAAGTTTTTTGTCACCTGTGCGCTTCCGTAAAAAGAATACTGTCAGTTAAAAGAGTTTTGTAAAAACGTAACTCTCTGGCGTAAAATTGGCAAAGGCATATATTTTGAAGGAGTTGCCCTGGAAGGTTGCCTTTCCATTGAGGGCTAGGTTGACCTAAAGATGCAAGCCTGTGACTCCCTGTTGGACTAGGTGATCTGAGAATGCATAACTGGTTTGGCTCAGCGACAACTCAAACCTGAATTCGCTCCGGTCAAACTGGTTCTATCTATGAAAAACGGCCTAATTCTAGAAATGATCACAGATCAGAGTTGTACCGGTAACTGTGGTTTCACGAGTGCCCAGCTCAATAATGTACATTATTCAAAGAAATTCCAGCGTTGATTCAATCCTTCTTGGAGCACCATCATACCTTTTTCCTCTCAAGACTCTGTTTCCTTATTTCCATGGACACGTGAGGCATTGTGAATCGATTTGCGTTCCATCAGACATGACTTGTTGGGGAGCCCTTGTCCAACCCTGCCGCCACTGGCTCAGCCCTTCCAAGACAAGTCGGGGACCAGTTATTTGACTACGTAGACAGGTATAGCTCGGTTTACTTGAACGGCGTACGAACCAGGATTTGATCCCTTGGCCGCAGTCATGATAAGCGGCGTCACTTGCCACTACACCACTGACTGACTGACCGACAAACAGTTTATGTGTACCATTCCAAGATAAATACTTTATAAAGGTTAAAGGAAACGGTACGAGAACTTACTTGCACTGTTAGTTTAAGCTCTCAACCCTTACAAAAGTGTAATCATGGCTAACTCAGTCCACATACAGAAATTTTATTAAACTGAACTTTGTTAAGGTCCAGTGCGGTTCCTTCACCACAGGGATGACAACTAATTTTTTATTTTTAAGGCGATGTCGATAACAGACCCATCACTGAACTGCCGGATTCTCATGAAGCCATAGCACTGCCGGCGGTTATTCAGTGAGGTTACAGGTATCTCGGCCTCATTGTTTGACAGTTTGCCGGTTGTTGTGGAGGATAACAATTTAGCTGGGCTATTCAAGCATGACATTGGGTTATCGAAAACAAATCCCATAGTGTTACCACCATTTCCTGATTGGAGGCAGCTGTTTTTCCTACTTTCAAATAGCAACTATGTCACCCACTAGGGAAAGGCATCGTATGGTAGAATGGGAGATCGAGTTTGTGGAATTGAGCAAAGGAGGTTGACTAGGTGTTCACGGGCTTGTTCGCTAAATTTGGATATATTCGCCGTCTTGATACGAAAGCAAAGGACAATGCCGAAGGCAGCTGTACAATTCTCATGGAAAAAACTGACCCTGCATAAATAGGCCTAATTGGGGGGGAAGGGACAAAAAACGGCCGAACCTTGTGCCCAGAGTTGTGTTCCGAGGGTCATGGCATACAGCATCTGGTGGCCTGGCCACATGACTATGTTAGATTCATTATTGAGGGCTTCAGTCAAGCAATCAAGCATGCCCCCCCCATCCACGTTGGACGGGCCCCAAAGACGTGGGATACAGCGGTACTACAAGTGCAATGACCAGGCAACACATAATTTGAGGAGATCAATTGTGACATAATGACAACGTAGGGAATTCAACCTATCAATCAAGGGAACACATCAGTACCGATGTAGCCGCTCTTGTTATCTGTCGACTTGGGTAGGTCTGAAGAACCCGTCTGAGCAGTGGAAACATCGAAAAACTCCAGCGGTGAAGGACCAGGGGGAGATGTAGGCGATATTCAACCACACTGGAATCCGCCAAGCCGCGGCTTCCTCACCACTTCGCTCATCTATACCCACATTCTGACCTAACAAGCTCGGTCAATACCCTTTTTGGTCTTCGAAACGCCCAGCCAGTGCAAGTAGGATCCGCGGATGACATAAGTGACTATAGAGTCTCACCAAGTCCCCATATCCGTCTCGCAGGCCATTCCGGATATCTGACAGTCATTTTGCCCAGAAACCCAGCGTTTCCCATTCCTAGGCTTCACTGCCCTTTTAAGCGCTTAAGGATCTCCCAGACTGCTTCGGATCGCTTTCAGTGGTGGAGAAAAAACACCCAGGCCCTTTTTGAACCGCATAAAAGTTGAGCCTCTCATTTGGGAAGAGATTTCCGATCAATGAAAAACCTGAATGAGCTCTGTGGCGCCACAAAGTCGCCAACTGTCCCTATTAAGGGATCAATTTTGCATCAATTAATCGCTGTCTATCAACTGTTGCATGAGTGGCCTTGCCCTTCGTGATGAATGGCAGAAAAGTACGGATGAGCCTTTGAAAGTCACAAGTTGAAACGAAGAAGAGTCTCTTAATGGGCAGAAATTGCAATTATCCGCAGATGCGCAACTGTAGATGTTTTGCAAAGGCCTTTTCAGGCGGCAGGGTAGTACTCGTTCTTCAAGAATCAACACATTAAGCAGCGCTCCGCACCACTGCGCCACTCGTAGCTCCGTAGCAGATGTAGTCCTCAAGAGAGATCTATGAGCGTGTGGTGTCATCGGTTCATTACTGGACAGTACTCTGACCTAATTCATCAAAGGGAGAAGGAACAATACAGCCAAGCCTATTCGCCAACCAACAAAACTATATGATCATGAATCACTGTCGCGCAAGGTGCTGTAATGTCGCGGTGACTACAGATGTAGTCCTCAAGAGAGATCTATGAGCTCTAAAAGGAATCGTGCACGGGAACTTGACCTATTCTTCCCCTGCAGACACCGTCGTTTTTGATCACTAATTGATTCAAAACACCGTAAATGTGAATTCAGTTTCCGGAAAGAAACAGATCTCTCGAAAACTGCACTTTATGGACAACTCGCAGACTATTGGGCGTGAGCCATTCGGGCGTGGGAAGAGAACTAACGTTGGGGGTGGTCCAGAGTAAAGTGTCGCGTCATAGAAAGGAAACTCAATTCAAACCTCCTTGGGAGAGTAGAGACGAAAAGTTTAGCGCAATACTAGGTTAGGATGTAATAGAAGAGGGAAACATAATATTTCCGCCATAGGTGAGGAGGTCAATGAGATTTTTTGGTGACTGTACTTCGAGAGGCAAATGGAGTCGTTCCCGCCGTCAACATTCTGTGACAGTTTCACGGCGGGAATTTGAACAGCAATAGTTTACCTTGCTTTTCGTATTGCTTACCAAAACTAAAACAACTTCTCGTTCTTTTCGTTCTTATCCTTAAGGATGGGTCTCACACTATCAATTTATGAGGGGATATAATTGTGCCGATTCCGTGCACGATTCCCTTTAAAGTGAAATGTAAGCGATCTACCTCGACAAAATGGTGCTGGAGAGTGAAAACTGGTCTAGGATCCCTCGACGAACAGTCGAGGTTTTCGCCTGTCTGGTCATACTCTCCCCCGCGGACATTCACTATTGCCACTATTCTCACACAGTGAAGAGCTATGGTCAACGAATTTCTCGGACGTTATTCACCCTGTTTGAGAGTTCATTCATCTAACTGGCACTAGCGCTTCGACGGGATTACTGCCGATATTTAACTATTACTTTCAAAACATAAAGTCCTATTTTAACCAAAGTGCCGACAAACGAACAGATCTCAGCTTGTCCTAATCATTAAAAAAGCCCGATTTCTGCAAAAGGCCCTCTTATGTAGAGGCTATTTGTGATACTGCGCAACACGAACTTGAGGTATTAACCTTAGAAATCTTCTTAGGATGCCCGCACCCACCGTAAACCGTGCACTGCTCAAACCAACAGATAGTTCTATCGGAGTACTTAAAAAGTTAGACATTCAGTTTTAC
>MU871928.1:6341-20579 GCA_036418205.1 Ostertagia ostertagi | reverse complement strand
GCACATTGTACGATATGACCAGCTTACTTAATAGCAGTCGATTGCATAAACTCAATCAAGTCTTCAGCAAATGATAAGTTTCATTTCTATCAAGAAAGCCCAAACTCATTAAACCGCTAATCCTTTCGGGGTTCTAAATAATGGTGAATGTAAATAAATGATAAGCCTTAGCTCCTCACTTATGTAAATAGGCATATTTCATTTTCATTTTGAGACTGACAGCAATCCTATTCACCGCTAAATTATCTGAATTCAAGAAGAATGCTGGATGTTTACAGTTGTGAGATAAATATGCCAGTTCAGCTCCAGACGTTATCACGCGTATTCTCGATGGACTTCAGCGAAACTGGGAAAGGTCTAACACATTCAATAGTGAGGTGGTTAATGGAGTACCTCATGCTGATATTCCATGGGTCCTCCAGTTTCGCTAAAGCCTGCCGTGTGATGCGCGCGATAGCGGGCGAAGCAAAACTGGTCTTTTTATAATGCCAGAAAAAGTCTTGAATGAATGCTTATTCTGTAAGTGCCAAATTTGAGGGTGAGCTTATAATTATGAAACGCACTGTACTGCTATTGTATTCCTGATTGTTGTTTCCTCTGTAGACAATTTTTAGATGCTTGAACATCTAAAGTCTCTCTTTCCGACCTGCATCAAAATGGAGTTCAATGATCAAGTGAGCGAGACCTTCTGGTAATTCATGCAGATTAGTTGGCTCATCAAAGATAAGCAATTCAAATTCTGTGCTGCTACTTGCGTGCGTGTATCGTGTTGCTCTGAGCTATGGTTGCAAGCTTTCTTTGAGAGAAATACTTTTGCACATCATCGCCGCCTCGTTATTAATTCTGCAACAAATGCACCTGTAGCGGCACAGTCAGAGAACTTAAGCGTTTTAGCATAACGTGTAGGCAATGTGCCATTGGGCATGCACCTAAGAAAATGACCTTAACAAAAGGTGAAAACGGAAAAATACCTCACCATAAATACGGTAGCAAGGATTAGGAAGATCAATCCCAATGCCTAATCGCTAAGAGTTCCTGGCTGTCCTTTTATCTTTCTGTAGGTTTTTTTTTCAGGGGCCCGTACACATACTTGTGGAAGGTCGATGTTACATTTTGGTACAATGCGCTAAAGCTTGGAAATGTTTCCCGTGTGACAAATATTATACATGGTATCGGTGTAGTTGCCGGCCGTCGACCTTCACTCCCATGTCTTCCCATTCCAGTTGACGCATGACGTTCTCGAGAGCGGCGCTGAAGAGTTTGGGCGAGATGGTGTCGCCTCTTGACGTCGATGATGACCTCCTTGTAGAATGGTGAGATTCTGGTCGTAAAGTTGCTGTAGAGCTCACGAAGAATCTTGATGTACTGAGTAGGGACGCCCTGGTTGCCCAAGGCTTCGATGACCGCTTCTGTCTCCACAGAGTCGAAGGCCTTCTTCAAGTCGATGAACGTGAGACAAAGCGGCATCTTGTACTCTCGTGAAACTTCAATGAGTCTTGTAACCGTGTGGATATGGTCGATCGTGCTGAACCCTCTTCGAAACCCTGCTTGCTCGCATGGCTGTCCTTCATCTAGTATTCTGCCGATCCTGTTGAGGATGACTCGAGTGAATAGCTTGTAGATTACAGACAGCAGGCAGATTGGGCGATAGTTGCCAATGTCGTCCAAGTCTCCCTTCTTGTACAGCAACACGGTCCTGCTGGTTTTTGTGATTGTTGTTGTAATTGTTTATTACACAGGTTTACCTGTGTGGTAAGAAAAACATATAAAAAAAGTGAGAGTCCTCAAAAACACATATCAAAAATCAAACACACACGAGACAACATACAAACATAAGCGTGCAGAGCTTGAGAGAAATGACATGAGGAGAAATTGACATGTGAGGAAAATGAATTAGGATTTTGAGGTACCTTGTCTAAGCGGCCTTTGAAGGAACTTAGATTTTTGGTGGGGGAGGCGGATTACCCCAAACGGACTCTCTTATCGGTAGATATCGGGACCATTTCGTGTCGACTTTTGGTTGGTAGCGCGTGAAGAGTTGAGCCAGAGTTTTGATGGTGATTGGCGGCGCATTCTTCAATGTTTCAGTTTGACCCTGTCGAGAACGGGTGCTGTACGTATTCCTCACCGACTTGATGGCGTGTCGGACTTCGGAAGAGAGAACTGAGGGGACGACGTATCCATCCTGTTGCAGTTGATAAGTGGGCAGATGGACATGGCTATCGAAGAGATCCGAGTAGAAGTCGTGGATGACTTTCTCCATTGCCCTTCGGGATCTGACGTGTTTGCATTCTGGGACGTGGGGGAGGGGCGAGGGTCGATCTGCCGGGTTCTTGTTTAGGTCGCAAACTTCCGGGGGTTGAGTGCGGGGATGCTCTACTCGTGTCTGTCTGTGTGTGTGTCAGTAAACTTCTGCCTCGCTCTGAAGCTTCGTCCTTTCGAGGCGCTCTCTGGCCTCTCCGGAGTCGGTGATTGCCTGCAGCTGCCGTGCGGCTCCACGCTGGCGTATCAGTTCGAGAGTTTCCGGAGACAGACGTCCCTTGGTGACTTTCAAACTCTCTGCCTTCTTGCCACAATCGTGAAGATGTTCAACGAGCCGATAGTACTCCTCGTCGATGTTTTCGATGACGGAATCCTCCCATAAGCTGACGAGGGAAGCGGAGAGGTGTTCTCCAGTTGATGACTGTCCTGGGGCTTCGCTTCCTGAACTTTGAGGCTCTCTCAACACGCATCGAAAAGTGGAACTTTGCGCGGAGGAGACGATGGTCCTGATCCCGTGTAGAACTTCGGAACAACAGCGACGTCGGTCAGGCAAAACCTTCGATTGAAGATGATGTGGTCTATCTCGTTATGGAACTGTCCATCAGGTGACTCCCAAGTCCAACGAAGGTGAGAGGGCTTCTGGAACTGCGAGTTACCATGGATGGTGTTGGTCGACATGATAAACTCAGACAGTCTTTCGCCCTGCTCATTCCAATCCATTCCGTGAGTACCGATGTGAAGTTCTTCAGCCGTTCTTCTCGGGCCAATCTTGGCGTTGAAGTCGCCGACGATGACCTTGAAGAAGGTATGGTCTTCCTTTGTAGGATTTCTTCCAATTCGCATACAGAATTGTCGGGGTTCTTCTTCGTCGTAGCTGGATGTTGGTGCGTAGGCGACGAAGATTGTCAAAGAAGGAGTTAAACCACATCCTCTGATCTCGAATCCCGGTTCGGGTCTTCGGGTCGATTCGGGTATCGGAAACGGGCGCGTGCCTTCTCGTCTCGGTCAGTCCGATGACGTCGTACTTGATCTTCCTGGCTTGCATCATCAGATCTTCGATGTGAGCTTCGGATGCAAGCGTTCGTGCGTTGAAAGTACAGATCGCCATCTTAGTCCTTCTTCGTTTAGGCAGCCTATCCGGGCCCTGAGATTCTAGCAGCCTCTCCCGAGCGGTCCTACCCAACGCTGCCGTATTGGGGGCTCCCTCAGGTTCAGGGGAATGAGGCCCATCCATATTGCTGTTTTCGGCATATTGAAGGCACACGAGTAGCTTGCCAGGCTCTGTCGTGCGGGCTAGGATAGACCTCCAGGTAGTTAGCCACGCTATCCTGGAGCGGAACAAGGGGCTTATTTCTTGGAGGCGGCCCCGAATCGCCTCCCATGTACTTCCCAGTCACTTGAATGCAAGCTTTTGGCTGTGCCGACATGCAGGATACCAACCGCACACACACAGAGCGCACCACACACGCAAGCATGCATGGATGCGCCTGAGTGGAGACAGCTGGTATGAATCAACACAGCACTACAGAAACAGGGAGTCCATCCCCTGAATCCACCTGCGTCTCAGGGCAAGTACATGGTGGCTTTTGGTCCGCGATTTACCCCCTATCCGCCACCTGGGGTCGCGCCACGTAGCCTCGCCACCAACCGGCTCGAGATCTTTCAGTGAGAGAGGACCCTCAGTGAAAGAGATCCGTGGGGTGTTTTAATAGAAAATATTATTCATTCGTAACTGAATGCACAGAGACATATGTGACACAAATATATTGGAAATATACCAGAGTCGTATTGAGATATAATAATTCGTTTCACACTTGTTTCTAAGACCAATGCACACAAGGGAAAGTTGACATTTCAGGCGAATATCGTAGTAACCTGTGTGCCCTTCTCAATAACGCCTCAAAGAGAACATCAACTCAGCAAGCACCTTTATACTGTGATATATCAAAGCTTGAAACTAGAAGAATCTATTGATGTTTCCTCTCTTGCAGTAATAAAGGCAAGCAAGTGAATCAGCGCACTCACCATTTCATGAGGTATATCTTGTGTTTATCCACGCTGTCAATGAGCGTAGCTGTAAAAAGCCATTCTCGTGTAAATGGATGTGAGGGTGCTTCGACTTTTCTCTATTTTTTATCTTTACCAACATACTACTAAGCTAAGCTGAACACTAATGAATATTGGAATGCCGATCTCTCACGAGTCAAATTCGGTAAACGTGCAATGCCATAAATACTCATATTGGGAAAGCAAGAGCGCCACAAGAACATCGGCAGAAGGATGGGTGAAAGGAGGAGAGCAGCTAGGCCAAAGACATGAATGAATGCGATCTTTCCCTCTCCTTTTTGGCCAATGAAGGACACGGAAACGATTTAGAACGCAGGACTGAGAGCAGACAGACGCTTCGCAAGAGGCATTACAGAACACGCGTTCCGCGTTATATAAAGAAACATGCACAAATTGTTCAAAGGTTTGCGAGCGCTCGTAATGCCATTCTTCGGTGTTTCAAAGCCGCGAGGAGCTGACATCTAGGCGATTTCTGGGCGGCCCTTCTAAACCGCACATGCAACAGAGGGATCAGTGCCGCGCAAGACTAATCAGTGATGGTGTTCATTAGCACATGAGTGAACAGGCCCAACTCCCAGACATATCTCCAGTTCGTATGCGCCCCTGGTTCCCTGTCTTGCGTAACTTATATTTTTTCGTGAGAGATAAATCGACTTATGAGCTCGTCTTACCGTTTCCTGAGGCCAATGGTATAAAAACAAGCATTCGCATTCAATGGAAAGTCGCGTCGTTTGTGCCAGTTTCGCATGTTAATCCTGGGGGGCAGTGTTATACGTGTGTGACTATTAGAATGGCGAAGTGGGTGCGGGGTGGCATAAAACTAACTGACTGGTACAGGCGGGGATGGCTGCCCACAAGTCATTGTGTGTCGAGCGTAACTCGCCATTTAAAGGAACGAATGCACGATGTTGAAAGGAACCACATTCCAGGTGACCTCGGGATGGGTGATGATTACAATGATAAAGGAAGAACCAACCCAGTTTTATCCCCCCTGGAGGAAACGCCCCAGAACCCGGGAGAAATGGAGGATTGGAGCGGACTGCACGGCCTGCCCTCACTCACTCTCTTCATCAACAATCACCGGCCACGAATGGAACTGCGGGTGGTTGATCAGAATGGATCGATGTTTTTTCGTGCACGACCCACCGCCACAAGATTGAGCTCCGTAATAAGGTCCTGTAATCTTTCGCTCACTTGGACGGGGGATCAACTCTTTTGTGCTGTCCTTTCGCATTGGCATCGCCCTTGGAAGGCCTGGCGGCGCGGTCCTCGACTTGTCATTTGATCGTGACATTCGTCCGTTTAAAGCTGACCACTACGGATGTATATATGGAAGTGGAACTCGTAGCGCATCCCTACAAGGGATTGATCATCGAAATGCTTTATCCTTGATCAGCTTTGCTCCGTATGCTATCGCGAGCACAAACGGTGAGCTCCAGTGGAAATTGGAGAGCATGTGGGGCGTTCATCTATTCAGAGCTAGGCATCCATTAATACGTTCGGTGAAGCGTGTTCGAAACGTTATGTTCCACTGGTTTTCTGGTCACTGCCACCTATCAAAATTTTGTAAACACCCACCAATTGTATTGAATTCAGACAGTTTAGCGGTCGATTTGGATTTGTTGCTAGTAGCATCGGACTGGGATCAAAAAGTGTTCTTCGCTGGGCATCTGATACTTAGGGCTGATGGTTTTTTTCTCAGTATTGTGCTGTCCCGGAGCCTCATCAGGACCTTAAATGTTATAAAACACAAAGAGGCACCAAAATTTATTCCAAAAGAGTCCCAAAAGTTCACAAATTATTCGAAAAACTCCAAAATTCCAAAAAACACTGTAAGTTAAGAATTCTTTGAAATCTTCTGCTATATTTCGGTGTTTAACACCTTCTTCAGGCATGTGTACGCCTCAGCCAAGGATTTAGCTGCCCTTACGGGAGCCGCGCCGTTGGAGTAGGAATTGTCGACTTTCTCAACACTACGGACCACAGGCCCTCAGGGCTCACTGCTGTCTATGATATTCGTGACTCACACACACGAAACGAGACAGACGTTATCACTTTATATGTACAGGGGGGGGCATGAAAAAAGTTAGTAACTTCCCACATATGTAAGAAGTGATGAGAGGACGAAGCGTCGCAGAAATCGTAGTTTAACTGTACATTCACGCAGCCAGAATCTATATCTTCGACAGGTTACACTGAAGCTTCTTAGTCGCCGAAGCTGACCATGCAGAAATTCTCCTACGGAAACACTTGGTTTCTCGCGTCGAGCTTCAGCGAGTTGTGTGACCGTAGACCATTACGACGTCCCTGAAATGCTGGTCAAAAGCGGTTCTCGCATAGTCACAGCTAATGTCTCTGGGAAGCTATTCAGCAGTTAATCGATTGAAGAAATTATGAAGCAGCTTCAGGCCGGAGCGATTACGGTAAGCCTCGTTGAGCTCGACGGTGGCGGCAGATGACGTCATATTCTGAAGACGGCGGGGCGAGCTGAGGGGCGCGGGAGCCTGCTTCGTAAAGTTTTTGGGGGGAGACACCTAAGGAATATTAGGCACAGTTCAAAAAATGGGTTTTTAGGAAATGTTTTTTAAGATTTTCAAAATGTCAAACACTTCATGAAGACTAGTACTGCTGCGACGGACAACGTTGGATGTGCGTCGATGGGCAAAGCTTTACAACTTTCAACCAATTTTTGCCCTCCCCCCCCGGTGAGTATAGTGGAGGAGATTCTCTATGTTGGTCTGGAAACGACATATAAGACACATCTGAAAGAAGTTCGGGCGTTGAAAGAAATCGCTTTCGCGGTGAATCTTTGCATTCATTCTGATCAATGCGTTTCAGTTTGTTGGTCGTGGCACCAGCACAACGTTTCAAGCATGAAGATGTATGGGGCAATCGGAAAGGTAAGTTCGGGGGCGGCAGCCAAACGAGGGCATGGAAGGATAGTGGCGTGTCGGCCGACTAATCGGTATCAGGCGACGCAATGAAGAATCGGGTTAAAGCGCGCGATTTCGGAGAGTAGAGACAAATCGATCGATAGAATAGGATGGAGTAGAAGTGTAAGATGTGAATGCAATAAGCAGAAGGCCAGAAAGAGTTTCTAGTGAAGGCACTCCAAGAACCAAGTGGAAGCATCCCCGTCGCCAGCATTTGTGAAAGATGTCCGGGGCACTTTGAACGCGTAGCAGCCCTTTCGATTTTTCGAATTTTTTTTTACCAAAACAAAAGCAATTTTCTGTTCTTTTCATTCTTATCGTGGATAATGAGTCTCAAGCCAGTGATTTATGGCTGAAATAGAATCATGATTTTTCCGTGAAGGATTCCTTTAATGTAATAGCACGACATACATAGTTATCACAACGTCGCACGTAGCCTGCTAGTGCATACACACTACTTGCGCGTTGTCGCCGATGTATGAACATTTTTACAAACCACATGACTGTCAAAATGGTGAAGCATGCTTTAATACATGCTTTGCTTTAAATTCTCCAAATATTACAGAAGTTGCAGTTCAATTCACTTCAAGTTTCTTTGATTGGCGTGGACATTTATATGAAACATTGTAGTGAGTAGTTAACCTTTCAGAATTAGCAAGATCAGCTCATTTGCAGCGAAAGATCATGGCTATCGCTTCTTCATTGTCAATGTGCATTATTTCGAATGAAATTCTGCTGTCAATTACCTAACCAGGAAATGCTTTGAACTTCCCATGGAACTTTGGAAGGAGACCTAGATGTATCGATAGAGTCTTGAACGCTGATTACAAATATGGACACTAAAACTGCTACGTGAACTTCCTAAGAAAGTTATGAGCCTTCAAAGTTGGCAAAAACGTTACTGAGGCGAGCTTACCTGGTGGAATCACAGTCGCCGTGGCTCTGCGCCAAAAACGAGTCTCATATTCGTAATCAGGGCACCCACCCTTATAGAACAAGTTCCAGGAAAAATAAACCGTATTCTACATAGGGTGCACCTCATCATTAGCGCTCTTTTGCAACTTTCAAGGCTCACAACTTTCTTACGAAGTTCACATAGCATGTGTGTGTTACATATGCACATATGTATGTTTTAGTGTTCATATACATGTGATCGGCGTCCAAGACTATAGCGGTGTACATGAGCTTCCTTTCAAGGTTCCTTGGGAAGTTCAAAACATTCCCTCGTAAGTAGGCTCCAGGTTTTCGTCATTGCTAACTTATGCAATGAATACTCACAATAAACGATTCAGTGTGAGGCCTGCGAGCTCGCAACATCGCTCCTACCCCAGATGGCCAAAGATGCCTAGTACACACTATTTCGTCAGCATGTTAAAGGCACGCTCCACGATTAGGCGGCTTGAGCAGGGTCAACCGTCCGTTCGAACTGTTCGAACGAAGGGGTCGCATTTTGGTCGGAAGGGGGTCGCAATTTCGAGGACTGCCAGCCACAGGCGCGTGCGTGGCGTATCCGAGGGCAAGAACTTGCTTGTGCAGACCGCATTAGATTCGATTAATTATGCACAGAGAGACAGTTTTAGGCAAATTACGGTGTTTTCCTTGAGGAATAAAGAACAGTTGAATGCATCCCTATGAAAGGTTTGACTTCTCGGGGCTGAAATTAAAGTTCTTCGGGACCTAATTTTCTGAGGACGATTCTTCCAGACAACGGTAAAACACATAAGAAAGCAGAAATCTCGTAGTCTTCAAAAATGTCTTCGCCCCTCCCCAACAAGTTCTTTGAAGGAAGTTATTATTGCTGAAAGCTCAAAAACTCGCATGTGCTGCTCAAAAACCTATGGGAACAAAAATGTTCGCAAACGTGTGATTTTCTCGGAAAAATGGATTTTGAAAAACGGCTTGGAGCTTATTGTATTAAAATGAGACAATTGCCTGAACGATTTCACAAAACCATTAAATACAGTGGCTTAAAAGTGCATCACAGATGGAAAATGAAGTGAGTTATGGTCGCTGAAAGCCCAAAAACTCGCTTTTGCACGAAAAATGTTCGAACGGGACAATTTTTGAAAAAGGGGACAATCACTAAACTTTTTATACTATTTTGTTAGAGAAAAATTTGAAGTTTCTGAAACTTTTTTATACAGGTTTTTGCAAATGGTGTCTGCATACGAAAGATTTTATGGGCCTTCAAAGTTGAAGGTGCGCCTTCTTAGAATTTTGGGTTTTCCACTTCTAACAGAAGTACTTTCCGGAGAGTTAGGCAATCCTTGTAGTTTTCTGGAAGCGCACCTCAGGCACAATCAAAATCTACCTCAACAGTCAAAATAACGTCGTATAAGTATTGTCCGTGTACCTGAGAATATTTATCTTCTTCGCCGCTTCCGTTTCTTCCTGCGCCGGTGATTACCTGCAAGCACCAAGGCGCAGTGCACGAGCGCAGACGCTTTCTGTGTTCCAGCACGCTTCACACATGTCTCTCAGCTTATTCAAACAAAAGAAGGAGGTCGCACACTGAGGACTACCCTCTCGAGAGCTAAGGGGTCGCACCACACTCGAAAATGCACGAACGTGACGATTAGACGCGCTCGCCTGTTCCATCCCGGGGGTAGTAGGCAGGCGGACAAGTGTTGATGTCGCGCCCCTTTTGCCGCTTGAAAGTGCGCGACAAAGGCGCAAGGAGCTCGTCCGACCCGCAACTCACACCTTCGTCCGCAAGCCCCACCCTCCGCTGTCGGTTGCCACGTGGCGCTGCTTGAAAAGCGCGGGCGCATTTGAGGCAGCGGTCCCACGCGATCCAATGTCATTGGCACTGGAGCAACTAGAGTTAGGTTCGTGAAACTCGTCCAACGCGCCTCTTCTCTATCCCAAGGTGGAATGTGGCTGAAATAGGGGAGGTCTCTGTACGGGGCGTAATCGGTGGTTTCGTTTGCTTTCCTTCTCTTTTATAGACCACCTCCCACCTCTAGCTTCATGACTGAACGCTTTTCCACACCTATTTTATCCCGAATCTTGCCTTTAATGTAGGTCTAAATGTATTAGGTCGGTCAAAAAGTATCCGCCGTTTTGACCCCCTAATTTTGAAGCACCACAACTTTGCTGAAACACAATCTTTTTGTTCGAAACCCATGCTAAGAACTTCCCTTCCTATAGATCTTTAATTTATTATAGGCTAAAAGCTGTAGGAAGGCGCATTTGACATGCCTCAGTTCTCAACGCGATTTCTCCTCCAAGAACTATGTTGAAAAGCGGGGAATTGGTGGTTCGTGAAAGATGTACCTGGGCTATATAAAGGATAGCAAAAGAACTTCTGAGCCATTTCTGAATGGATTCTACAGAGCGTATTTTGCGGTGGGCGATTTAGCGCTATCGTGGTGAAGGACTGGACCTCATTTTTTCCTTGAAGCAGACTATCATCCCCGTAGTTTCTTATGTTTTATGTTCTACTCTTTACGACAGGACTCGGCCGTCGTCGAATGAGTCAATTCTCGGACTTGAAATGAGCTAGGCCATCGAAAATTGAGGAAAATCCTTATTGGAGGCGCTCCAGGTTTTGCAGCGTTCCAAGGCAGCTTGGTTTCGTCCACATATTTGGTAACCCTTTCACTGTTAGCGTGCAGAAGCATAGTCTTACCCCACACTATTACCCATCTTGAAAACTGTTCCTTACTGTTGCAAGGAAGAGTCCAAGCACACACCTCCACGCGCGTCGCAACTGCTAAAGCTGCCAGCACGGGTTACTCCGGTGAATAGATTGACGACATTTTTCCTGCTTTCTCACAGCGTCCACCAGGCTGAGTTCGGTGCCTTTAGAGACCCAACCTCTAATACCACACCTGTAGTTGGGTATCAGTGATAAGCTTCTTTCATTTCTACACTGCGTCCCATAAATTCGTCCACCTAGGAATTTCCCAAAATCTCACAGATATAGATGTTTTGAAAAAAGTCTTCAATGTAGCAATGTGTCATATATAAATGCGGGATCACCAATGAACATCAATTTTCTATTTGAGATCACAGGAATTTTTCCCAATAATTTTTGTGTAAAAGGCCACTCAGCCGACGTCCCAAAATTATACGTCCACCTCACGTTTATCAATTACTTTTCACTTCTGTTCCACGAAACTTTTTCATTGTGGTAACACTTCACTTCTTAAGGGAGCATCATAATAAAGACTGCTGTTGGATTTTGAGAAAGGGAAAAACGCAAAAACTGTTGAACAACGGCAATCGCACCAGATTTGGTCCAGATTCACGCCAAGCTTGAGAATTTTTTCAGGGGTTTCACATGATATGGAGTTTAGAAGAGCTCTAAAAGTCTCTCATTACTTTTCGATGGAAACAAAGGCCGTGTTACAGAAAAAACATCCACTTTCATCCAACGGTGCTCTGTCATCGAATTTTCTTGAGAACTTTATGCCTCAACGGGCTTTTGTTTCATGCATGTAAAGGAATCCCAAGATCATTCTTGATCGGAAAATGTGAAAGACGTTCATTTATGGCAAGGAATCGTGACGAAAACTGGGCTGATTTTTGCATGAAGGTGCAGCCGAGCCGACTGGAGCAGGGTCCCTTTCCTCCTTGCTATGCATGAGTGTTTGTCCGTCTTTTTCAACATTTTCTTTCTTTTAGTAGTGCTTCACTAAGAAAAAAGCCATTAAGGGAAAGGTAAACGTGAGAAGAAGAAACAAACAAATGCCAAAACATATCGGGCAGAAGCGAACCTTACTTCAGTCGGCTCGGCTGCACCTTCATGCAAAAATCAGCCCAGTTTTCGCCACGATTCCTTGCCATAAATGAACGTCTTTCACATTTCCAATCAAGAATGATCTTGGGATTCCTTTACATGCATGAAACAAAAGTCCGTTGAGGCATAAAGTTCTCAAGAAGATTCGATGACAGAGCACCGTTGGATGAAAGTGGATGTTTTTTCTGTAACACGGCCTTTGTTTCCATCGAAAAGTAATGAGAGACTTTTAGAGCTCTTCTAAACTCCATATCATGTGAAACCCTGAAAAAATTCTCAAGCTTGGCGTGAATCTGGACCAAATCTGGTGCGATTGCGTTGTTCAACAGTTTTTGCGACATTTTTCCCTTTCTCAAAATCCAACAGCAGTCTTTATTATGCTGTTCCCTTAAGAAGTGAAGTGTTACCACAATGAAAAAGTTTCGTGGAACAGAAGTGAAAAGTAATCGATAAACGTGAGGTGGACGTATAATTTTGGGACGTCGGCTGAGTGGCCTTTTACACAAAAATTATTGAAAAAATTCCTGTGATCTCAAATAGAAAATTGATGTTCATAGGCAATTGCGTATTTATATATGACACATTGCACATTGAGACTTTTTTCAAAACATCTATATTTGTGAGATTTTGGGAAATTCTTAGGTGGACGTATAATTATGGGACGCAGTGTATTTTACAACCTCGTACATTGAGGGCACTCCTTATACTACGCGCATCACTTTCGAGCTTTATTTCTCCAGGCCCAAGCCTGCCGAGCTAATCTTGCGCTATGCGTTTCCTAGCAGCACTCCTTCTCAATGCAGTCGCCATATTACGAGCTGGCCCTGGCGTGTCTATTCCAAGTTTGAAGACATGAAGTGGCAACAATCGAAAATCACGATTTTGCTTATCCTAAAAAGGAGGGTAAAAGGATAAAGCGGCAAAAGGGTAAAAAAGGAGGGTACGACAAATGTTCTCGGAATCACCTCGAACCTTCGTATGAATATGAAAGGGCTGATCTTCCTCTATAAGATGACACCCAAGTTGTTTGAATAGTTGCGAAAGAAACTATCAAAAAATGCAGGGGACTAATCGAGGTGCAAAACGGCGGATACTTTTTGACCGACCTAATACTTAGGATGTTTAGTGTGGCTAACAACGACATTTGAAGAACACATTTCACTATAAATACAGGCGACCACTAACACTGAGCAACAGTTTGTTTCGCAGTGTGCTCTTTTTATTTGTACATTTCAAAGTTGTTCGTACCGAAATATTTGTAAGCCCTACCAAGCGCAGAGTAATATCAGGTAGAAGAAAAGGCTTCTCGGACACAGGTAAAATTTTACGGGTTATATAAGGATACAAATAAGAAATATCAAGGATTTCTGGCGAAGTGAACGCTACGATTATCTTCAAGCTCGTTCGAGAAAAAAATCGAGCTTTCGAACCATCTTTTCTTTTGGCACAAGTTCTCATACGAAGAACGTTGTAACCTTCGGGGATGAAACTGTACAATCAGACAAAATTTTAGTTTCTCATTTAGTAACAAGCATTCTTCTGAGAAACGGTTATGCTTCTGAAGGCAAGGATCTCTATTAGAGTTCAGATCTAAAAACCTCCGCAAAAATTGTTTTAGTTTCACTTCAGGTCCTTCTCTCTAGTGAGTACAAGAAGGGCGTAGAGTACCCTCACGCAAAAGTTGTGACGCTGCCGCCTCCAGTTATCTACAATCAGGCTGATTCGTTTCGTGTGAGCGCCATCACCGTCCCTGCTGCTGTTCGTTGTATTTACCCTCCCCCTTTAACAATCCAACTAGGCCGGTGTCATAGTTTGCATTCAGCGATTAGGCAGTAGCGATTCACAGATCCCTCAACCCCACAGCCTACACTGCGACGCATAATCTTAGTTCCACCTACAAATTTCCCAAAAACTTGAATTTGGAGATGTTTTTGAAAAGGGCTCTACAGACAAATTGTGACACATGCAAATGCGAATCTGAATATTATCACGGAAATCCAGTTTGAGAAAGCAAAAATTTTTTATCCTCATTTTTTCGAAAATACCCGACTTGCCTATGACGCAAAATCATAGTTCCACCACATGTTTCTCTGCTGCGTTTTTCTTTTACCCGATCAAATTTTGAAATTATCACCCACTCAAGCCCCTTAGCTTATAGCGAAGGCAAAACCGCTGTCTGACTTCCGTAAAAGGAAAACCCTATCGAAAGAGACACAGGAGTTGTTGAAGTGC
>MU871925.1:3641-21304 GCA_036418205.1 Ostertagia ostertagi | reverse complement strand
ACTACGCTCTCTCAGCTATCTAATCACTCGCCACGTATTGAACTACGGCGAGTGATCAGATGATCGGTGGGCGGAGATCGCCGGACCCGCCAGCTTTGAGGCATGATAGGTCGCCGAGGTCAAATTTTTCCATGCGAATTGCGCGTCAGTTCGCACCCTCAGGAGGTCCGTGGGTCCCTCAACTAGGTCAGTTTCCCTTTCTTCGACCTTCATTCTAATCGTGAATTCCTCCTTTAAAGCGAGGATTACGATAAGATTGGACTGGGTTCATAGTGGAAGTGGAGATGCTGAATAATGCCCCAGTGGCGAAAAAAGCAAAGAAATCCGTCAAGAAGGCGCAAAATGGGACCCTTTTCTTTGCCCGTTGACCTCCGATAATGGACGAGCTAGCAACCAATTAGGAGGTCGTTTGCACATGTTATGCTGATAGCCTCTATCATTTCAGCAAGCATCATGCTTTGATTGATCACGCATCCCATGAAAAGTTATAGGATACACTCTGCGACTTCGTCATCGACCGAAGTAGCGACGCAGTGTTTTGGAGACCCATCCCCGGCCGCTTGCTGCACCCTGCACCTGTCACTTAAAATTTTGGAGCTCTGATGTGTTGGATCCGGCGATGGTCGTTTCTGCATTGTGTTGGATTGCAAATCATTTCTTTTGATGAAGCTTCTTATATAGCGGAAAAATAAAGATCGCTAGGAGGGGGTTAGAATTGGGGCTGCGCAAGTGTGAAGGAAGAGTCGGCGACAAGACTCATTGACTTCTTCGCGATGTTCGCCCTTTTCCCTTTTTTGGGAGCCTTACATCATCGGTTACGCCTAAAGCAGAAGCGACCTGTTCAACAGTTCCATTCAGATATGATTTGATCAAAACCATCTGTTGATCCTTTCAACCTCCGATATCCAACCACATAATCTCCTTTGAGGCTACCGCCATCGCTACAAAGGCATTTCAAATTATGATTGCACAGCGTATTTATTGTGAATCCGGGAACCAGCGCACGGTTCGACGTCGCGAGTTATCCGCTCTTTTTCGACCAAATTCGATTGGGAACAAGAAAATCGTGCAAAATCGTTAATTGAGTATGTTATACTCAAGGCTTTGGAAAGTTCGAACTAGTCATTATGAATGAGAGCAGTACGTAAGCTTACACTAATCCTTCAGAACCGACACACGATTAAAGGAATCCTTCCCGGAAAATTCTTGCATTTCCTAACATGAATATGTCAGTTGTGATCACTAGAGACAACATACAAAGTTTCACGCACAAAGATTCGGTTTCCGAAGAGAAACAAACTTACGAAAACCACACTCTATGGACGGTCGAAGGTAGGTCGGCGCGGAGCCAAAGGCGGGCATGGAAAGAAGTGCGCCTTGGGGCGGCTACGTATCAGGCGACGCATCAAAGCGTTCGATTTTGGAGAGTAGAGACAAATCGATCGATAGAATAGGATGCAGTAGAAGTGTGAGATGTAGTGCAATAAGTCAAAAGGTCAAAAAGAGTTTCTAGTGACAGCACTCCGTGAACCAAGTGGAAGCGTTCCCCGTCGCCAGCATTTGTGACAGATGTCCGGCGGAATTTGAACGCAGTCTTCCAAGTTTTCGAATTGTTTACCAAAACAAATGCATTTTTTGTTCTTTTCATTATTATCTTGGACGATGGGTCTCACGATGGGTCAGTGATTTATGGATAAGACAGAATCATGATTTTGACGGAAAGATTCCTTCAAGGCGTTCTAAGCTGCTTTTGAATTGTCAAAATAATGTTCGAACATCCCAACCAACCGCCAACAACACAAATGCTGAACGCTGAAGCGTAAAAAGCCATACAGTAGTAGGGTATTTTCATACAAGGATTATACCCCTGTTTTTTTTTCTCAAATCGAGTATGTAAAATTGGTTAATTGTCTATTCCGTTATTTATTGATGATTTAAGTAATTCAACTCGCAGAAAAGAATGTCTTGGTTTTCCAGTATTTGAAAAGCACAAAACAGGAAGTCGAAGAATTTGTTGAGAATGGCGCCACGGCAGATGACTTGCTTAGAGAAGCTCATGACTACATCAAACAAGGTAAGGACTGTAATAATTGATTCGATAGCAAATTATATCCAAGTACAAAAAGGTGGAAAGTGAGGCTATGAAGGGCCTATGGTTAGTTGGCCCGTAATTTCGTAAAGGCGGGATCTGGATAACAAATTATACATAGCAACATGTGTAACGACACAATATCACGATGTCGTAATACTGGATGTTGCTCGCTTTTCACTTTTTTCCTCTCGCTCGATTATTTGGAATATTGGCGATAAGTGTCATCTCTGCAAAGAAGGAAGAACAGGTGATTTGATTAATTCTTTGAAGTGAATCTGAAAGGGTAGACAAAATCGGGGAATTCGCTCATTGTTGGACTCATTGTGAGTGGATCTATCTGCTGGCATAATTTTATATCGCCCAATCGATTTCTAGTGCCGTTATCGTAACTATCATCGGTTGCGACTTTTGATCATCACCACCGTAGATGCACAAAATTGACACGAGTTACTTATATCTCACCCGCCGCCGTGCAATTGCGTACCCGCAAGCGATTATAAAAAAAAACAAAACCAGTATGGGGCCCCACGCCTAGTTCTACTGGCGTTGACATTTGTAACTGATGATCACAGGCGGGGCTCGTGATGAAAGGAAATGGGAAGACTAATCAATTCATAACTAGCACAGCTCCGAATATTGTACTGAGTTGAGCCATGCATTTCTCCTTTCAGATAGGTGACGGGTACCGAGAGATGCTCTACATATCGTTGGAAAACCATTGCGCGCCTGGAAACCACTCTAATTCCTCATGTCATTTTACTTCTTAACATGCAAAATAGGGTAATGTGCTAGTGTATTTATAATGTTCCGCACTAGAACAATCATTGATGCCATTATGCATTGTACCAGTGCAGTGAGGGACTCGAGGGGACGAAGTTTACTTGGCACCTGAGGGAAGAGAGAGTTCTAATTCGTGAGGTAGTTTTCATCATGAACTGCTTAGTAGTTGCGTCTCACGGCCACCTTGTTTTCGAGTTTGTTAGTTGATTTATTCGCAATTGTAGATATTTCCATAGACATAGAAATCTGATACGGAGGTATCCTTGTGAGGATGACTTGTGCTGAAAGTGAGAGCGCATACTTGTAGATGATAGGCACGGGATATGTTCATTCTTTCTGTAAAAGATGCCGTAAAAATGTCCATTGGAGATAATCCGCTTACAGGAGCGTTTGCGTTACCGTTGCGAATCAATTTCTTGAGGCGCTAGTGTACTCAAAAGGGGCATGCTCACGCTGACTGAGCCTTGGAGAAGAGGGTGAACTTTGAGGGTAATGAAAACTGCTTACACATCCCCCTAGACTCACAGCCTAGTACTAGGGGGACCAGCAGGGGTGGGGAGGAGCATGATGACTTGGCGCTTTTATTCGCCAACCTTGTGTGGGATTTTACAGCTTCTGCGTTGGAAGATAATAGCAGTTCTTTACGTAAGCTGTGAGCAAAAGCTTAACTATTGCGCTATAAATGGGAAAACTGTTCTCCACGATTCCAATCATTTTGCATCAAATGTTATGTTCAGTGTTCGCTTCCACTTTTGCTGCATAGGAGATAGGAATTTTTTATATCCACTACCACAAATATTCACTGCTGACGTCTCGAAGATATATGCAAAAAACTGCTAGACTAGATATAAGTCATCTAGTCTTATTATTTCCTCTCATCACAAGTTCTACCCGTAGTTATTCAATCGAAAACAGGGTGCCAACGATAGCGGAACTAGCCGTGAGAGTACTGTAATCGCCTGCTGTACGCAATCGCACGGGCGCAGGGTGGGATATATACGTAACATCAAAATGACATCAATTTATACCATGTGGGTATCCCTAATGAGGTATGGTTAAGATTAGACTCGGAGCGTACTTAAAAAAAAACTCGGTCTGGATTTACAAATGCCTTCGAGGAACACATAATAATACGAGATTTAGAAATGAAAGCTGGCGCCGTCGAACTTGGAAAAAATGTGGTGGAGCATATTTCTGGTGAGATTTTATCGCTAAACTGATTATGTAGTGCCGGTCTACACGAAGAAAGCAGTGGGTAAAAAATGAATATTCTGATGAAAGTCCGCAGTGATGTAACGTCTTTAGTATGGTCTTGCTACAGGGCAAAAGCGCCGAATAGTCCGGTCCGTACGCGAGGCTATTACCGTGAAGAAAACAGATTTTGAAAATGGCTTCGAAACACTCATCGTTTACAGTTAGGCCCCCTTTATTCAAGTTCCCTGTCTTTTGGCCATATCTAAATCCCTTGAACGAATTTGATGATCTGGTCAAATTAATAGCAGTCAAGGCACAGCTGCTACCAGGAAACAGAACAAACCAATTATCAGGTGCCAGGCATGTTATGTATCTTGACAAGGGTTTTGTGCTCTCTGCTGGTGGTGCTTACATTAAAGACATTGAAGACATTAAAAGCGGATGGTGCTGTAAACTGGTCGGCCGTTTGGAATGGTGGTAGGGCTGCTAAGAGTGTCACAGTGAAAAAAAACAAGGAGAAAATTATCCAAAGCCCGTGAAAGGGTCCCTCCCCCGATGATTTTCAGCGTTCAGCGCTGAGTGAGCTTTGGTGCTGACGTCATCAAAGTGAATGCTCTGCTTTGCCTCTCTGCTCGAACAGCTAAAGTCGCGTGGCGAGATAGCAGCAGAAAGTGGGCGTGAATGGCAGAGAATTTAGCTCAGCGGGTAATGCCGTAATAGGCCGCAGGATGCTGAATTGCGAAAAGTGGTGCTCCATAGGTTGTCCAATTCCGCTGAAGCCTCTCGCGCGTGGCCGTGGATGTGTGAGGAGCTAATTGAAGTGCTTAGCTCTGGTGGGTGTTTACGGTGTGAAAGTCCTTCAATGGCTTTGCTGCCTCTCTTTATTGGAACAGACCTGGACTGTAACGATGCCCATTTGACGCCCGTATGGTTCTATAGTATAGTTCAACCGGTTGCACACCAAGTTGTCGTTGCCTTCTATCAAGGCCCTCAGCTGTCATTACTGCTCCCCTTTCCCTATCATCAACATCCTATCACATTTCCTATCTCTCGTTATGAGTTATTTAATGTGAGCGATTAACACTAATAATTACCCATAATTACAAAAACCGTAACGAAACTGGAAACGATAAATTTCGGACTCCCCTTATCGGTCTTCTTCTTCTCCCTAGCGTTAGTCCCGCGCAGTCGCAGGGTCCGCTGTCTTTGTCAGTCGTCGCCACTTTGCTCTGTCCAGGGCATCTTCCATCGTGGCCGTGACCTCACCTAGGTCCACTCTCCACCTCTTCTTTGGGGCTCCTCGCGGTCGCTTGCCTTGCACTTCGAAGTCCATCGCTGTTCTTATCGGATGACCCTGTTGCCTCCCTAGCACGTGTCTATCATCACAGACGTTGTTCCTACACCTTTAGTTGGACAGGGGCAGTCTGCATGACCGCTCTGACATCCTCGTTTCTTGACCTCTGTCCAGTCGCGTCCAGCCGCAGGCCCATCTCAGCATCCTCATTTCAGGCGGAGTGAAGCTGCCTTTCGTGATTCTTGTTCAAGGGCCAGCACTCGCTGCCGTATAGCCACTGCCTGGTACACCTTTCCTTTGAGCGTTCTGGAGCACCTTCGGTCGCAGAGGATTCCAGTGGACTCCCTCCATTTCATCCATGCCGCGTTGATCCTCGCCTTTACCGCCTGATTCACTACACTACACTACCGTCACCAGTTAGACCGCTACAAACGGAAGTCCTCCACTCTTTCGATGGTTTCTCCATGGCCGTCTACGATCGGCTCCATGCCCTCTTCAGAGCTCAGGAACTTGGTCTTCTTGACATTCAGCCCGAGCCCACTTCTGAAAGAGGTCCTATCATTACTCCACCTTCCTCTCTGCTTTCCGCTATGGGAGGCGATGTCGTCAGCGTAGAGGATTGTCTTTAGTGGTCCCTCCATGAGCCCCTTCACCAGGACATCTAGTGTCAGGAGGAAGAGGAACGGGCTCAGAGCTGACCCTTGGTGCACCCCAACCGTGATGTCCACCTCCTTCGTTAGGCCGTGTGGGGTGCGTATAGCTGCCTTAGCCCCATCGTACATGTCCTTCACCAGCGAGATCAGGTGTTCTGGCACGTTCCGTTCCCTGAGCGCTCTCCATAGTACTGCTCGCGGTAGCCGGTCGAACGCCTTCTCCAGGTCGAGGAAGGCTAGGTAGCAGGGTCGGCGCTTTTCTCGATACTTCTCCATCACTTGCCTGCGATGAAGATGGCATCCGTTGTAGACCTTTCGGGCATGAACCCGAACTGTTCCTGGGAGATCGGGACCAGCTCCCGCAGTTTCGAGTCGACCAGGCGCTCGTACAACTTCATGGTATGCGCAGTCAACTTGATGCCGCGGTAGTTGGAGCAGTCCATCGCGTCACCCTTCTGCTTGAAGATGGGGACGATAGTACTTGTTCTCCAGGCATCCGGCATCCTTCCTTCGGCAGTCACCGTGTTCAGGAAGCTGGTGAGCCACCTTATGCCGTACTCTCCAAGCGCCTTCCATGCCTCTACTGGTAATCATCTGGTCCAACTGCCATCCTAACCCTAATCTTCCTTGCTTCCCCCATACTTTGTGCACAGTGTGACAGGACCAGTCGTCTGCCAACAGTCTGTCCATCTACTCCTGAATTGTCACCGCGCGAGAATTCCTCATCTGCCAGGAAAGTGTTTCAACCTCTCATGACAGTTTGAATCAAGACCTAGAAAATTGATAGGGTCTAGAATGCTAGTTGCAATTATGAAAAGCGAAATTGTGAGCGATCGTGTGAGAAATTCGGATGTTTATGCAGCGTTGATATAATGGCTTCTCGACCATTATTCGTCCTGGGTACGCCAGAAACGCACGTCGCACATTTTCCAAACCGTTCTGCTTCGGGCTCTTCTGAGCCCCAGCTGGGGGTCTGCCTCTGGGCCTTGTTTTTCCCCTGGATACCAGTCAGTCACTCTCTTCGTCCAGCGATCATCGGTGAGTCTAGCCACATGACCGGCCCACCTCCGCTTGGAATTATAGATGGCATCGACGACGTCCTTCACCATCGTACGAGCGCGGATGGTGTCATTGGGTATGCGGTCTCGGAGCGTTACCACCGCACATGGCCCTCTCCATGGCTCGCTGAGTGACTGCGAGTTTCTCCTCTTCAGAGACTGTGGTGCTCCACGTCTCCGCCCCGTAGGTCATCGCGGGAAGAACATGCGAGTTGAAGACGTGAGCTTTGACTTTGGGGTCGACGTGCTTAGAAGTTAGTACATCTCGAAGTTTATTGAACGCGGTCCAGCCCGCTCTGCGGCGTCGGCTAATCTCGAGCGTGAGATCGTTATTCATGTTGACCGCTTTACCGAGATATACGTAAGAGGAGACTCGCTCGATCTCCTGGCCTTCTAGAAGGATCGGCTGGTAGTAAACTGGTAGTTGATATAATGAAATTTGATAAAGCCCTACCTGCAAGCGGTTCTGATGCCTACTATCACGAAGATGACATCAATTCTTGGCGCAGAGGCCATATGGCACCATTCTGGAGGTAGCGATGTAGTTTTGTCCCACGGGAATTGAATTTTGAACCTTTTTGATCGCTAACAACTTCCTTGCCAGGTTCACGTAGCAGTTTCGGTTTCCATAATTATAACCATTATTCCAAGCTATCGATTTACCTGTGTCTCAACTCGTTCATGAAAAGTTTAAAACACTTCCCTGGTTAGAACCCCTTGAAGTAATGTTCCCATCTCCTCTTGACTTCAGCTGGCTTTCTCAGGATGGCGTCGTTGCTACTCTTTACATTTTTCACTAACCTGATGTCTTGAGTAGCCCGATGCCGTGTTTCTGCTAGTCTGAAGGCCAACTTCTGCGTTTCTTCTTTCCAACTTCTCGAACAGGGCGTCCATTTCAGCTTTCTTTGCCTTGGCGACGACGGGTGTGTAGCGTTTCTCCGCCTGGGGTCAGGCCACTTGAAACTGAGACGCCCTTCATTCGCTCGGAGCAAGCTTATGACTGAGCCTAGGCCCAATCTTGGCATCAGCATAACTCAATGTGTAAGCCTTAATAAGCTCTGGTTGCCAATCATAGCAATATTCCTTCTCGCCTTGCCTCAAAGGCGATTTCACTAACTAGTCCGTCCCATGTCAAATGGATCTGAGATCTTCATATTATTGAAGGCGACAGTCAGAAGTAGAAGCATAAATAACAAAAAGAACAAAAGAAGCAAAATTTCCTAAGCAGGTAGCCTGCACATTTCGACCACCAGAAGAGAAGACATATGTATAGTATCACTGGCAGCTATAGTCCTCAAGAAGAAGGAGGGGCTCATATCTTATTTTATACTATAATTTCTGATGATTCAAAGACCTTCGTCACCTACACACTACAAACTATGCACACAAGCAACAATAATCCTTCCAGTGAAGCTCAGTTTTCGGACTGCATTTTACTCTGCATGTTATTCATCCAGTTGTTCTTATTCTCGCTACCCTCGGCTGTGAAATTAGTGGGAGGAAATCACTACGTGTTTGATATGCGTTTAGGAGTTAAGAAGTGGAAGCTGAATTTTTTTGCTTTCTCCCTTACAATACTTGGTCCTGTTATTTGATTCCAATAATCATATTTTTTTTCTTGCGCAAGTATATTTGATTGGCTCCAGGTGTGTCGACACTACTTCTTGGTTTCTTTTAGATGCTGCAAAGGAAACATTCGTTCAATTCATCGATGAACCTCGAAGACGAGCTGAAGCAGAGTCTCTGCTGAAGGTGAATGTTTTCGCCTCTGCTAAATCAATCTCATAAAGCGGCATCTTAGGCAATAAATGAGCGCTATTCATGATAAGTGACCCCACTCAAACTTCGTGTTGCAGGAAGATCTCGGACGATGGAATAATCAGCAGGTGTTGCAAGGAGGTGACACACTCGGACAACTGCCGGAACAATGGGCTCAGCCGTCGCAACCACGAGTCACGATGCCTCCAATGAGGAAAATCAGCCGAGAGTGAGTGAACTGGTTAATTTATAGAAAATACCTGTATTGCAGTGTTTGTGAAACTGTCCAGCTCTGAGTTCTCGTTTTCCGCGGACAGTATAAGAAAGCGCTGAGAATTACCCACTCAGATAAAACTCCAGCATCACAGCATGTGCTGTGGCAAAAATTCAAACTTTGGAATGGCAGCACGCCCCGAGCTCTGTGATTGGTCGCTTCTTTTCCGTGATTGGCTGATCGGCTGGAGGCGGAGCGAGGGTGGGTCCGCAGCATGCAGGCCTTGAACTTGGAAAAACTAGAACTACCGCCCACTGCTACAAGTGGGAGAATGCGGGAGTCGTCAACCAATAGGAGACGGGCGGCGCTCTTCTATTGGTTAGACTTCCCCTATCGTAGTTTAGTTGCGTGTACTACTAATAGGTGCTGCCAAACGCGAGCCTGGTGCTGAAGTCTGTTATGCTGCTGGCAATCGCGAAGGGAACAGTGAGAGTCCTTCCGCGGTTTTTACAGGGGATCACTCAATTGAAGCAATATTGCTAGTCCCGTCCTTAGCACCACCAGATCTTGTTGTCTTGATATGCTGCCAAAGATTGCTGCCAAAGAGCAAATACGCTTCGAAGTTGTAGTGAAAGAGGACACTTTCGCAGCATGGCGCGTTATCCACGGCGTGGTTAGTCGCCGAAAACCAACCCTTCACATTCAACTCGCTTCCGCCCGCCGGGGGAGATGTGGAAAGGATAAATGGCAGCGCACTTGATGTGGCGCCGTTGCCATTATCGTTCAGTTTCCATACCTACACATAAGACAGTGTTCGGAATTCAAGATCGCATTGGCGACTAGACTGGACTAGTTGATGAAAAGAATAGGATACGTAAGAACTTGGCGATAGGCGAGTAGGTAAGTAGGCGAAAAGGCGTTTAGGCAAATAGGATGCATGTTCAATACAGTCTAGAAAAGGTTACAAGATGGTTTCTGCGCTAGTCAATCTGGCAGTGGGAAAATGGAGGTATTCGTCCAATAACATTTATAATATTTTGAGTGACTTCTTTAAAATCTTATGGGTATTACAAATGATTCATGAGAAAATAGAATAAAAATGAGAAAGGTGAAAAAGTGTTCTGGATTCTTTGACCAAACGCATCCACTCAGCACTCGATGGCGGGTGCAATGCTGCTTCGACCAGCAAGCACGCCTTTTCTGGAAAGGCTGCTCTCCATTTGAGCACGACGTGGATCTGTTGGCGCCCATCTCCTGCCACTGTCGTTGTTTTAATGAATTTGTTTAGAGATGAGCAAGCGCTCCTACAATGGGAACTGGAACGGCAGAAGTTGGAGGCTGAGCGACTTGCGAAACTGCAAGATCACGAGGTAATCTTTTCTTCTATTGCTCACCTTCTGTGTTTATTCTCTCTAAACATTTCTTCGTTAAAGTAAAATGTTGCTTTAGTTACATTACTACTATTTGTTATATGTAAAGTCGCAAACAGTTGGGCTAGAGTAACAATAAGATAGGCGTGGCAATCTGAACACGCTTCTGTGGCGACACGAGAGCAGAATAAAAAAAAACAATGAAACGCTCACAGAAAAAGGTTGTGAACCAAAACAGTCTGTGCGGAGAAAGAAATCTATGTTGTTACTCTTACGCAAATGAAAGGTGGAATGGAAGAGCAGGCACCTTTTCATGAAATTTTAACGCTTTGCTGTTTTCTTCTAGTAGCGTTGCTCGAAAATCAGGGAGTGAAGAGTGATGTTCCTTAAACGTCGAAATTGATAACGGCCACTTCACTTCCGGTTTCTTAAAAATTGGGGTGTTATCGTTTATGAAATCTTATTTCTCCCTCTAAGCGTCCCGCTATCCAATACCCGAAGTGTGAAAATCATATCCATTGCTATGATCAGTGGTGATGCATGAAAAGCGTTCTCATGCGGCATGAAGTGAACATTGTACAATCTGAACGCATTCTGTCGCATACCATTACAATTAGTTTGAGCTGTTGGAATCGCAGCTGCAGATGCTGTTAGACTTCTAATTCGTGAGCCTAAAATTTTTATCCTTATTGAATATTCGTAAAATATTCAGAAGCCGCCTAGGATATTTCCTCATAACCTTTTGAAATCGGGCAATGATAATTAAGCGCAACGCAGATTTGAGTTTGCTTTTTCTTTTCTCGGCGCATTTTTGTATTCTCTGAATTCGTGCTTTAGTAGAGAATTTGTCTTCTCTGAATGTTTTTGTCACGATAGTTGTCCATCGCCTGAAGCATGACAACATGGGCTAAGGCCTTATACAGAATCAACCGGCGCAGATGTACTAATTTTTTTGGTTTGGCTAGCTGATTATAGAAAAATAACTAATAACCGCAAGGGTAAAGCGGAAGTTGAAAATTTTAGCAGACGTGTTTAAGCACGTGCGCTTCTTCTCTTTTCTGACTTCTTGATGTCTTGTAGAAAAGTGTTAACCAATTTCTGCTTACACTTGCTTGTGCTTGACAAAAGAGGACCCTTCCAAGATTTTTATTCGATTTCTAGCTGACTGCTCTCCGGCGTGCTATTTGAGGATAACATTACGACTGAAGAGAGTGAACGAAACTCGCGCTTTTTGTTGTCCTTTTATGCTCTTTCCTCTTCCGCCAACCTTAACCTTTGTAACAAGTTCTGCGCAAACCTCTGGTTTTAGTTAAAATTGCGTTTCACGATGTATCACTTTTTGCCCGCTCAGATTTTTACTGGCCGTCGAAGACTTCAAAAAAGCTTGTATTGACGATTAATCTTTTCAAGCATGAGTCACTCACAGAAGCTTTTGTATGAGAATGTAACACCTTTGGCAAACTTCTAATGTTATCCTTGACATCTGGAGTGTGTGGAAGTTGTAAGTCAGGAACAGGAGCCGCAAATCTCAAACCGCAACGTTGCCTTCTTCAGCACTTGGAGAGCTGAAGCCATATCATTCCGTCTCATTTTGCGCCGAACTTATTTGTAGCGTTCTTGATGACAGCCTTTGACAAGGCTCATTGAGCTTCGCTGGCTTTCATTGGATGAGGCGCGAATAATTATTGTAACTTTTGATGCTCACATCACTTGCCGCGGTCATATCTACATGAAGCTTTTCGAGAACAATGCCCCAAAAAAGGAAAGGCAGTGCGATGCTGGGCCTGATCTTTTCTTCATCTGCCGAAAAACGTGCACCACGTAATGCTGTTTTTCAACAAAATCTGGGTGCTCGTAAAGTAAGCCCCATTATTTACTAGTATTTTGAGTTGACATATGTTCCAAAAACCTTTTGATCTTGTTGGCGACATGGCAGACCTAAAAGGAGACTTTCAAAAGAGGGACAGCGCAGCTGTAGCACTTTGAATCTGCTACTAGCCGCAGGTAGACCTACTACCATTTTCAGTGAACATTGCCAGCCGTTGATAGATCAGATTAGACGGCAAACATCCCAACTTTGGCTCAATGGACACTAAGCGCGTTGGAAGCTACACTATTCCCTCAAATACAGTCGTGCAGCGGCCGAACCAAATTCCTCGTCTCTAGGATATTTCTCGGGTCATAAAACTATGTGCAAAATTCAAGCAAAAATCAATATTCCAAAAAAAGATCTTTCTTCAACGGGCTCTATCCTTGAGGAGTTACCTTGAGAAAATAGCGCGCTGCAAAAGGGCTCATGACAAGAGGTGCCTATGCAGTGCGTGCAAGGTGTAAGATCCTGGGATGGTTTTACATCGGTTAAGTTTACACGTTTATCGTTTATCACGTTTACCTTCCTCTCCACCACCACTTAGTAAACCGCTCACAATCTGCTAAGCTATTTTGACATTTTTTTTTCAAAATTAGTCGTGATGTCTCGTCCATACTTGTGATCGTCGTAAAGGGGCCAAAGCGATATCTGAATTGAGTGGGCATCGCGGCTTTAACTCTCGCTCGTATATGCATTTTTTGAGATTGGGCTATCTGCATTTACTTTTGCTGATTGAGAAAGGCTCATTTGCTGCTCACCACATTATTTGTACATTTACATTCCTACAGAGGATCATCCGATAACCATTCATATTCCAGTTGGCGATTTCTCAACTACATATCCATAATTTCTATTCAGGTTGGAGGCGACGACTCGGAGCTGACGTCCGCTGGTTTTCTCCCGGCTTCCCATATCTCTTACGCCAGCCAGTCTACTGGTAATGGAGGCCTTAATGAAAGGTGAGAGTGAAGCTGGTGTTCCAGGAACATCTACGAACCGAACCCCATACCGTATTAACCCAGAAGTTTCCTTTTGTCGTGAAAGTTCAGGATCTAATACTCACCTAATTTCCTTCTCGCGCATGCTCGAATATTAGGTCGTTCCATAATTTTTGAGGCACTTTACATGTTTTGGTGTAAAAATCTTTTGATAAGTATTGAAGCTTTCCAAGATGTCCTGCAACCTAGCACACAAGCTCGCCTATCCGACAGGCTAGCCATCTCGTTTGCTTGTTACTTTCTTTAGCTAGAATTCCAATTTCTTTGAACCTACTTCTCAGCCTCTTTCTTCATGACTTCAGATTAGAGATCTTCCAGGCGCTGAGCTATATGGAGGACTAACCAGAAAATCGTTAAGGCACACTCCCTCATTCAACGGTGCACCGGTGGTTCCCTCCTTTAATTTGAAGATGTGCTAAGAACTCCACGAACCCCCGTATCTCGTAACTTTGTCGCAGTCATTGAGAAGGAATCCGAACAACAGCACTTGTTGCCGCTTTTGTTGTCGAACGCTTTGAGTGTGACAGGGCAGATACTGATGACAACTCGATGAACGTTTGTTAAGGTTCCGAGAGTAATGGGATTTGTCTCTACTGCATGTTCTGAGCTGAGATCATCTTTAAACCAATTCATGACATCATTCCATTGTTCCCTATTAGTTCCCCATAGCTCTTTCGAATGACCATCTTGGACACTCATCGGTGATGTGGACTGGATGCGGTGTGCTAACAAATCCACAAGCCGCACTACCTTACCTTAGACGATTCAGGAGTTCTGACAGCAGAAACCCAACTTCCACTGAATTCTAACTCCCTGAGTTGTTGACGGAACACGAGAGAGGGCTTTGCGCTAGAAACCAGTTCGAACGAATACCAGTGTCAGTGATGAAGATGATCTGTCGACAACTTGATGGCGACTTTCTTAATTGAAAGCAAAGTAAGACAAAATCCTTTTTTTCTGAGGTCGTTCGAGTCCACCTTGCTAAGAAAATTCCTAAAAAATTGGAGACTCTCGGGCGGTCAGTTCTTTTAGCTCCGCCTTGTAGCACTAATCCTGCGTCAACGAACGACTATCCGCTCTCCTCTCTCAATCACCTTCTGGAGAAGAAATCTCACTTGAATCACCATAAAGTCAAAATCGACATCCAATATTTCTTCGATCAGAACTCTATGAAATTCTACAAGAGAGACACTGAATACCCACCCTCGCATTGGTTATATGTTGGTAATAATGGTGATGTATACTATGCTGAATAAGTACATCAGAGAAATAAGATAAGTAATTAAATCGAAAAACACCAAAGGTTCTCAAAAATTATGGACCGACCTAATAAAATAGGGGATGAAAAATATGAGAGAAATACAGTGCTGAAGGTCATAGCGTGGCCTTTTCAAAGTCTACACATTTAAGGAAAACGGTGGACCACGTTGGGAGTGGCCTAGAAAGAAAGCTACTGGACGAAATCGGACAATTAGCCGAAGCTACTCCAGCAACAAAAAGAGAGAGGTCCGAAATCGTTTCTTTTCTTTCCACTTCTTTTTATTTTCATTAATTTTATTTATTGCTCGCGCAATTTATTTCATAAATCACATGATTGAATCTAAGTGGATTTAAGTAAAAAGGAATCTAGGTGGGTTTTTTTTAACCAAGGTCGCAGATTTCTTTATTTGTTATATAAAAAGGAATCTAGGTGGGTTACGATAAAGCCATCGTAATCAACAACAATAAGGATACTTTTTATTTCCAAATAGTTTGTGAAAATTCATTCAAAGGTTAAAACACGATCAAAAAGACTGCACTAGAACAATGCAGTGAACCCGAATTAGCTAAGGAAAGATTTTAAGAACAGAAAGTCCAACAATGTCTATCTAATACCTTCAATCAGTTTTTAAGTTGAAACCTTAACAGTAACGTAGTATTCATCTCGTAGAAAAAGAATAACAACAAGAAATGTTGGGCAGTTCAATCTAGAGAAACTTCAATGACATTCAGTAGAAAAATTGTAAGGTCAAAGTACATAGTTACAGAACTAGAATAAAATTTATGCAAACTGATGCTTGGACACTTTGTACAAATAGAGTGAATGCTTAAAGGCAGCAACTGCGATGAAACCAATATTCACGTGAGATAAGAACGGGTATTGAAGCGCGTAGAAATATATCCGAGCCGAGGAGAGCCAGCGCGTCGGCAACCGAAAGCACGCTATTAGAGGATAAGGTGCCAAACAAACCAAACACCGACACGCCCATCGCCAGGAACGTCAAAGGGATGGTGACGGCAGATTGATTATCCCCAAAGAGTTGTCCTCCACCTATTTCTATTTCGATGTGCATTGTTGCAATGGCCATCGGAAGGCAACTCCCTAGCATATTACCAGTTGCTAACTTCTTCTGAGCTACCTCTATATTGGTGGGAAATTAATTCGCTTTCCGGACCAACGGGCGTACAGAGGATTCCTTTCCTCGACCCCTTGAGCGTTCTCTTCAGTCTTTTTTGACCGGAGGACCATGGCCCTCTGCCTTTATTGTGCCGACAAAAAAAATTATTTTCTGCTTCTAATTTCGTCAAGACTATGAATCATTCCATGATCCGTCTTTCCGAACCTTGGACAGGTTGATGTTCTGTGCGCCTACCATGCCGCTTGGGTTCGCTATGATGGAGCTGATTTAATGATTGACAGTTCAACCTAGTTGTGGTTCCAGCACCAATCCCACCAGTAATTTACCCTCGACTTACTCCCTGAGCAACTGGAGAAAAGGGTTTTTCTCAAAAAACCGACCAATAATGATCCCATCACAACAAACGCGGGCCCCAGCAACATGAAACTTCCTGATGAGAATCAGAGCAGCCAAAATTAACAAACAGACTTCAGAACTTAGACTTAACTTGTTAGCTTAGATTTTCGCAGGCGCTCTGCAACAAATGCATCGTTGACAAGCAATGTGGCACAATCAAGATGACGTTGTTTCATTCCTCAGTGACACTTGTGTCCGTTGTTGAGATCGACGATAAGACGACATTGAACGCCTTCTTTTGTACAGGAAAAGTAGCGCCTTGAGATCCCATTACAATGGTGAACACATAGTGCCACGCGGTGGTATATGGGGAATAAAGTGTGAGATACTGGAGAATCTGAAATAGGCCTTAAAGTATTAGGATTACAAGACCGTGAGAGAAGAATGTGGTGAGAGATTGCACAGCGTTCTAACCCAGTCCTTACTCTTACAGAAATCTTCGTCCATCACCTTTACTTGAAATCCTCTTTTTAACAGGCTTACGCATGCGCATCAGAAAATTGACACCACATTGGACATTCTGACGCGCATGCGCGTCAGAACTATGTCATTTATTTTTATTGCGCTCCTTTTCTCGAGTTTTTTTTTGCATTCATTCTATAGATAATACATTAGCATAACTATAAACCACATGGCAGCCAGAGTGGTCAAATATCCCTTGATTTAGCAAAGATTTTCTGAACGCACAAAACTTTCATTTCAATTCTTTCCTAGTATTCCTTTCACTGTCGTGAACATTCATATGAAAGATTGTAGAAGCAGTTAATACAAAACTCTGTGAGTTTCAAGATATTTGTATTTGATGGAAGAACTTAGGTATAAATGCTTTTAACTTCATTCGCAGCGAAAGTGATGTTTTTGCTTCTTCGTGGTCATTATGCGTTCTTCTAAACAAAAACCTACTGCTATTTATATAGTTAACCTTTATGCTTTCATCCTTGCCGAAATAATTCTATGAGATTCAAGTTGTTGTGCATTTTAAACAAAAAATAAGCGGAAGTAAGGTGAGGACGGCGCGCTCGCAAAATCGCTCCTGTCCCACGCGGTGCAAAATGCCAAAACACGCGATGTCGTCAACGTGTTAAATAACAATAATACAGCAACGCCGCTTTCTTACAAATCAAGAAAAGGTCCGAAAAGTGCTGAACCACGAAGGACATCTTAAAGGAAGTGGTCACGATAATTCTCATAGGGACGATAAGGAAAGCTGTGTACTGGAGTGGATAGGGGTCCTGCCCAATGTTAGAACACGTGAAGTTTCAGTGGCAGTGGCGCCTTATCAACGGAGTGATAAGGCGCCGAAATCCACTTCCGTTCAGCAAAAACCAAGACTTATCGATGTGGAAAGGGGTGCGATAAGAGCGTGCTAGATATGATACCGTTATCGTTATCGTCCCGTTTTCATTCTGGAGTGCACCTCTTATCAAGCAGCCGCATCTTATCGTATCATATCTTCCATGGCTTACACTCGTCCAACAATTACTGCCTCACACCTTATCGATTGATAACGCTAGGTTAGTAAATCCAGCGTGGAAGCCAGCGCATGATCGCTTCCTTCAAAATGAAACTCTTCCAAAAGCTTTCCTT
>MU871924.1:7969-20581 GCA_036418205.1 Ostertagia ostertagi | reverse complement strand
CACTTTACTTCAAGAGGCTCATCAAGGAGTAGTATGTATATAAGGTAGTATATGCGGGAGAGGTCCGACAAATATGACGAGTGAGGCTGGGTACGTGTTCGGATTTGTTCGCGTTTTGGAGCCTTTTTGTGCGACGTGGAGCCGCATTGCTGTGAGAAATGACAAGCTTATCGCTTTCGACTAACGATAAGGTCGTTCCCAGCTCTTGGGGTACCTGATGGACTTGGTCCTACTTCGAAATTTACTCCTCTGCCGTAACCGTTTCACTAACCTTTCAAGAAGCTGTCGGTAAGGCCTAAAGCGGACCAACACGCACCCAGTATGACCTGCAGCTCGTATATTTTTGTCTTGAAGGATGGTGTCCCCTCAATGCGGTCCAAACTGAGCCGATCCTCTTTTATTAGCAGGAAGGGTCTAATTCTAATTTTCAGTCCTATGCTACAAAACTCTCAAATAGAATCGTTCGTTGCGCAAAAAAAGCGCCAATAGAATGAATGAATCATCATATATTGTCTATATCTTCTTTTCACACAAAAAGTGTAACATTATAACATAACAACACATAAAAAGTGTAACAACATTATAACACCCCCGCCAATGATTTGTTGCCAAAACTTGCACAGAAGAAGCAGCAGCAAGATTGAAATTAATTTTTGGACCACGCAATAGAATTAGTGACAGTACTGTACTGTCGGCTCGCCACACACAGTAGCGAAAAATTCAAAAAATCGGGAACTTGTTTATTTTTGGTCTATCGCAGTAATAGACGAGGAGATTAGTTCGAGTTTAATAATCAACTATGCAAGTGTAGTGCGGAAAACGAGAGCTCTATAATTTCTTAAAATCGGAAACAATGATGATAACTGCAATTTCTCAAATGACGTAATCGGAAACGTCCTGTCACCCCTCCCCCCTCATAACTACAATTTCTGCTCTTCAATATTTGTGTATTTCTGACATTTAGTTTGACTATTGAACTCTATGCACTTTTTCGATGGAATCACGCATAAATACAGTGAGAGCGGGGTTCGCGTGCAAGGATCAGCTATTCAGAGCAACGGTAGCCTGTTCGAGAGTGGATGGGAATCACGGCTCGCGTCTGATGTTGCTGGAGTCGTGTGCACGGCGCATTCACGGTTTATTGCGATAGAGATGTGAGCTTGAGATATAGTAGCGCTCAAAAGTGTTCGGCCAAATGCTTTTTCGACCGTAACTTTCTTTCTGCTGAATCAAATCAGTTCAATTTTTGATATGTTTTAGAGGCAAACCTTCTTCACTAAGCAAGTGTATTTTTGTTGAATGGGAGAAAGAATTTGAAAGAAAAAATTTTTACACTAGAAATTCTCGAGTATGACCGAATTCCAAGTAAATTTCAATTTATTGTAAAAAGCTTACAATTCAACAAAACAATCTACGCATGATAGAAAACGTTGAGCAGATTCAATACTTTCTTGATAACCTTCTGGAGTTCGTTAAAACCTCGACAAGGTCTAAGTGTGGAATCAATCACTGATTGCACTGTCTATTGGGACAACCTCCCAATTTTTCCTTGAATTTGACAAGTTTCTCTTCCATATTCCTGGCTCTTTTTCCTGCCTGAAGGTTTTCCTGCCTTTTTCCATAGTGTTTCGATGACGCTCAGGACATGTGACTGAATTGGTCGCTCCGTTAGAAGCATGCCATGCTGGCGAAACCGCTCCTTCACAGTGGATGCGATGCTTTCGGTTGCAACATTGCTAGAAGACAAAGATATTAGCGTACAATTGCCATGGGATTTGATAGAACACACTTTCTAGAGCCTGACTGCACCCGTCTGCCTTCAGCGCTCACATATTCTGTAAAGTTGTCTGACTGTGAAGTGTAGAAGATAGCAAAGGGTTAACGCACTCCTGAACTGGAGATCAACATAGCGCTCCAACTTCATCTAGAGCGACGAGAGTGAATTTATGATGTCTGTCGGCGACAGCAATCAGCATGTATGGGGTAATGACGAGAAGCGTTTGAATCCAAAGGATCAGCTGCCATCCTTATAACTTGAACGAGACTCGGTTATGGTAGTTCTTGGAAGAAGCTCTACCGCTGCAGAGGATTCGCATGGAGGCGGACGTACAAATAATCAAGATTCAGCCAGTTTGTTGCAGGACTTATGGACCAACCTAATATTTATTGCCTCAAGAGGTGCAGCTCAATGATGGTTACTCTTATAGTGATAGGAGGTCGCCCCTTAACCCCCTCGAGAGGGTGGTCGCAACAATTCCAAAAAAAGGCGAATGTGACGCTTCACCGTGACTCGGCTGCCGAGTGTTACCTAAATCCTCTTCACCGATTGCTGTCTGCAGAATGAAATATGTTTCTATGAATTACCAACACAAGAATAATGTCTACAGACAACACTTTAGCTCGTGCTCCACCGCGCGTATCAAATGTACAGTCAGCTAACCCCTTTTCTGAAGTAACTTATTTCTTACCGGTGGAACCTAGCGCTCCACCGGCTGCCCAGTATCACCGAAACCTGCGGTGTCATGCGCGGGGTAGTGCGGAGCTAAACTGGTACTATATATTTGTTTTTCCTTTCACAAGTTAATTTTGCCAACACTCCCAAAATGTAGCGTAGACTTTGACGTGAATGATACATTTGGCAATAAAATGAGCTTACAGAAACAATAACATAGTCGAACGGCATAACAAAATCTTCTAAGAAAATCATGACAGCTTCATTTAACGTTCATAAATAGTTACAATCGATGCCGTACATTGAAAGCCTTTAACTTTTCATTGCGCTGATGTGCAGCACTCCATTCTTGTCTAGATTGCTCTTCAGGGTTTTCGTATTCACACCCTTCGGTAATTTATAGCACCTGCAATAATTTCTATACAGTTTTAAATATTATAGTTTGCAGTCCATAATAAAATTTCAGTTTGAAACCTTTTTGACAGTGCATTAACACAAATCGCCTAGTTTTTTGAAAGCCAAATGTAGGACTACATGTTGCTGCCCCTACTAACCGAACGAATGTGTGAGCTCCCTATTTTATTATTTTGTAGTTGGGAAGTAAATCACCACATATGAAATATTCTGACAGACCAACGCTTATGGTTAGTTGTTTCAAACAAAAGAGCAGCATTGAATACATCGAAAACTTTTATCTATTGTAGCACGTGTTTGCTCTGCACTTGGAACCCCACATCCTTATCCTGTGCTTGTGATCGTAGACCTACCTCATTGCGGGCTTACACTTACAATGAGGAAGGTAAGCAGAGTACGATGGAGAAGCATTTCGGAAATTTTGATTAATTTCAGTAGCTGATGTAGGCTTATCTTTTAAAAAGGTCAGCTGCTATTACAAAAATGATTTTAAAGATGCGCTTCGATATCCTCCCTTTCCGAATACCATGATTTAGGGTACCGTGCTTGAATGAACATTTTCGACACTATCCACTATCACAATCCTGAAAAACCCAAGAGAAATAAATGTCGAAAAGTGGCAAATAAGGGTAATTTTTCTGTTTTGACAACGAGCACCGGCCCCATTTGGCACAATTTTGAAGCAGTGCCTGTTTTTCTTGAAATCCGCTTGCAATAATATTATTTATGTATAGTGGGTAATTTGTTATCCTGATAAAGCACACGACGCTCGTTTCGCGTACTTGCCAACAATTTGGATAAAATTACCAGCTGCCAATTTTTGCCACTTTTTTGCCAATGGCTCGGGCCCTTACCTTACTCTTCCCCCTGCCCCCACGGAAGTTAAGAGAACCTGTATTCATAGCATCCATCAAACCAATCCACCATTGTCTTTTTTTCACCTATATGAATCAGCCCTTATGAGGATGTTCAGCGGACTGCTGCCGGCGTCAGAAACGAATTCCTCCATCACAGTATAGTTGTAATATCCCCCACCAGTTTTGTCCTCCGATTATGATCTTTTTTCTTTCGAAAAGCGCTTAACGCCTTCTGTTGTGCATTCATTTGTGAAGATCACATCGTGAAGGAAATGCGTATGCACAAAAAGGTGAGTTGTATAGTGAAGGACCTCATCTCATGCACGAAACCAGCATATTATAGAATGCAATGTTGTCTATGTATGTGAGAGAAGATGATTGCTCCCTCATAAACACCCTCTCAGAAAAAATTCTCCTGGGGTTACTTGATAACGGCATGTTTCAACATGGTGCATGGGAATTGGGCAAAAAATTGCGTATGCTCTATTGAAAGCTTCTTTACTTCTGGGAGTGCATTCCATTGCGATGATACTGCAAGACACTATGCATAATAAGAAGACAATTTTGAAGTAGAAATCTAAAGAACGCTGTTCACTAAGTGCCGCAGCAACTTCCAGAAGTTTGAGACAAGTCCTAGGCTCGAAAAACGCAAGCTCTTCGACAATGCGTTGAGTTGAACTCAATAAGAAGTAGCACTAAACTTATAGCGAAGATATCACAATCTCAGTAGCGGAACTACGCAATCGAGCTATCTTTCTTACTCCTCCATCACGCTCGAATTCATTTCCCTTCTGTTTGGTTACTCAAACACAGCGCTAACCAGCGCCAAGGTGTCCAACTGAAGGCAGAACCAGGACAAGTTGAGAATAACTCATAGAGCTGCTCACGGAGGTCGGAGTGGTCTCCTACGGCTCTACGGCGCGCATCGAGGTCGCTGACGACTCACAAAAACTTTTTTAACCGCTTCAGTATGGTTTCTTTCGCAGCATGCTGGTGCCCGGGAGACGTGCGTTTCTCCTCCTGGGGTCAGGTCACCACAGTTGCGCGATCATTGAAGCTTAAGGTTAAGTTTGGGTTTAGACTTAGGTTAAGGCTTATGCTTACACATTGGCTTATGCCTAAGCCTATGATTGGGCCTAGGCTTAGTCCTAAGCTTGCTCCGAGCGAATGAACGGCGTCTCAATTTTAGGTGACCTGACCCCAGGATGAGAAACGCTACGCACCCATTTAGCGTTTCCGACGAACTATCCTTTTTCTTTTTACTGCTAGCCCACCTCGCACCGACCATTTTCATCTGGGGAACCGCACCAGTTTGGTTCTATGGTGTGCCTCTATCGGACACTGCTATGCGCTCGGACTTCTTAAGTTCTTAAGTAACTTCTTAAGTTTTTTACTTGTTCATTTTCCAACTTTTCATTTTGGATCTTCCATTCTCGGAATCTTTATTCTAAAAAATTACTTGATGGACTTTTTCTGCTCCATGTACTACGTACCGGGTTATACTTCTGCTGATGTTGAAGGTATCGTCACCGCGTGCCTCATGATCCATGTGAATCTCCAGCAAATCACCGACTGTTTTCACCTGTAATTATGCACCAGCTAACTATATCTAGAAATATCCACAACTCCGCAACACTATTCTCCAGCGAATTTCCTTTGGAACAGCATACCTGAATTTCTTTCGGAGTGAACATTTTCGCGTCCAAATCAACTTCGAAATGTGTTGAATCGTCGATCACCTGCAAACTGAGCCTTATTTTGTGACAACAACCTATGGTAGATAACCGAGGCAAAGGCAGCATAGCGCTACACTTTCATGATCTGGAACAAACTAGAGAGGGTCATCGATAAAACAAAGGGGTTAGGGTTTGGCTTGGACCCATTCGCTTTGTGGCTGACGGGGGGAGGATATCGGTGTCAGTTTGTTTTCCGTAAGGGCACGTGCGAAACGGAAGACAAAATTCATTGAAAAAAACCTCTAATTAATTTGTTACATTCTTTGTATTAATTTCATTTACATTTACTTTGTGATTTGAATGTCTACTTCTCGTGCCATTGCATAAGCCTCGGACATATTCTGAAATCTCCCTTAAGGCTGAGAATTTTTCAGAATGCGTGCGTGCCTCATGCGATGACATTGGAGTGTATTAGAATGCGTGGCGCATTTCACGAAAAAGTGTTCGTTTTCAATTATGTCGTCATTCCTTTATTGGCCACCAGTGACGATAAAAATCACTAACCTTCACAAAATCATCGTTTGTCTGGAGAGGCCAGTCCCACTGAACATCCTTACTGTATTCAACAGGAATGCTCATTTTCGTCACGATAAAACAAGTTAAGTTCTAAATTACAAAATTGATAATTGAACATTAATAAAACTAATATTTAGGTTGGAAAATCCAAATCGAGAACAGGCACGACGAGAAATTGGAAGCAAAACTAGACAATCAGATCACTTCGAAATAAGGACGCTTTCTCAGAGCGCTATAAGCCTAAGAGTTCCATGTTATACTGATCCCAGAAGATGTTGACCTACGATTCAAAACGGCTGTTCCTGATCAGCTCTAGCGCTTTTATACTAGCACTGAGGGCGTTGCGTCCCGTCAGCGACAACGGCACATTCCACTGAGCAACAGGTATGAAAACACTCATGGATGAAAGAGTCACGAGCTTTACTCTCTCGATATCCACAGACAGTCCGAATCCGAGCGCGCCTGCTGTTGACCAAGCACCAATGGTACAACAAGATGTAATTACTACGGCAAGATAGGCTAGCACTTGCTGAAAGTTGAGTGTACTGACAAAGCTTCTCATATTACAAAATTATGATTACAAGATTCAATTGCGAAAGCAATATGTGCCATTTTTATGCTTCGAACTACCATCTGTTCCACACATGAAATGCCAACCAGCAGTGTAATCAGTGTCTCATTTAAGCGTTGGAATTGCCATGAAATGGGTCCGCTCCAAAAATCCAGTGACTGCTATGTTAGTTATCCACAACGTCCTATGTTATTAGTTAATTGTCCGCTTACGTTTCATATCGGAAGTCAGAACAAAGTTCAGGCAAAATGTAACTGATCACCTTGACCAAGCAGAATGACAGCTGCATAAAAATGTCTGCATTTCTATGTGGAAGAATCATGCTCTTTCGCAGTGCAAAATATGGCTTTTCCGAGCCTGATTATTGCGCCATTGACATTCGCTCTGGGAGCCGCTTGTTCCTGAGTAGCTACCACATTTTCTTACATTTTCGTTGACAATAAGCGCTGTTGCGAGGTGTGATACTGGCTTGTGAGCGGAAAGCGGCTCGGGAAACGTGTTTGAAAGAAATTTGCTGCACCAGAAGGAGTCATGAATACGAATTACTTATTATAGGCTACGGCTACAAGTACTAGAAAAAATATGATTTCTCATTGGCCCGCGCAATGACCTGTTGCACGGTCCTCCGAATAGGAGCTGTGGAACAAACTACCGGTCACAAGCGTTCGCCGACGGCTTTTCGTGCATCGCTTTTTTCTTTCGAATATTTGGAATTTTCAGATATAGCAGATCAATATTCCAATCTAACTGATCAAGTTAAGAGAATTGTGCACGGGAAACTGTTCCAGCGATAGCTATTGAACGCTTTTGTAGGAAAGGCATGCCCCAGGATCAAATTGATGTGGTTTTTGCATATGAGAAGTTTTGGTGCGAAATGGGCCGGCAGTAAAAAAAGGAACATAGGTTAAGGGCCCACCGTAATCGGCTACGCAGAGGCAATGGAAGACTAAGTGTGGGACGGAAAATATTGGGCGAGAGACTGCAACAGATGAGAGGGTGCCGACAGCAGCCTTATGAAAAAATTTGCAGCTTCAGCAGCTTACTTTGCGAGGCCCGACCGTTCTTGTTAGGTTACCTTTGTAGATGAGAATGCCATATCTCTATTTGCCCTATAGAACTCTATCCTACTGTGCGGAGAGAAGCGCTCACATGACTGCTGCCTGGCTTGCACCTTCATGAAACAAATAATAAACAGCGTTGAGAAACTATGAACCGAAACCTTGATGGATGTGACAAACGGAACCACGATCTATCTATTAAGGGATCTGTTCTTCTTGAACTTATCCACATCCACAAGGGTAACTGTATCAATGTCAAAGCTTTCAGCATTGCGGTCATTGCCGACGTCAACGGTTCGACACGTTGTACGTGTGAGTGCTGACAAGCTATGGTAAGTATACCATGAAAAGCTGACCAGGAAAGGTCATTTGGTCAACCCGGCCAATTGAAATGAGATGTATATGTGTATACGCGCCTTGGGACGCTGAGCTCAAATATGTGTTCCTTATCTGCTGAACTCTTCTCTGAAAGGAATTATGAAGCAGAAAAGCGCAGGGGCTGTGGTCGAGGCTCACGAAAAAGAGGTCAGGGGATCGACTCCCTGGCGAGTTTGTTCTTTTGCCGTTTGCAGTAAGATAGCTAGGAAGATTCCTAACATCGCTAGTCCAACATGCTTGCGTATAGTTAACAGTACAAAGAATTTAAGGGCAATTAATAACGAACTTGGGCGGCATCGCTCCTCACTACTTTGGGCGCTTGTAGGCGCCAGGCATTTTTGCTTCGAACAAGTATGATATTCGTAATCAGGGAGCCAGACTCTCCCTTTGAGCAAACTTCTAGCGAATTCTGAAATTTTGACCTAACCTCGAAAATTTGGGCAGTCACTTACTCACCGATCCACCAATCCATTACAAAAGGCTGGCACTTGGGTAGAATAAACCTTTTAAACACTTTTCATAATAGACAAAAATTGTGTCTGGCTTGCCCGTCTGCATCATCCAAAGATCTGCAAAGCATTATTTCCTAATACAACACCTTCTCCCCTTTCCCCGTCGTCCATGATTGGTCAACCCAAAAAAGTGGAGTTTGAGGAGTGGTAATCCCATCACTGCTCCGCTTTTTCTCAATTAGTTCATGACCTCAGGTTTGGCGAAAAACTCGTTTTAGGGGTAGTTTGATCCCCTGAATACGAATATCGTACCTACTTGCCACGGAAAAGCATAGCACCTGCACTACGGGCACCATGGGCACTCACAGACAAGTAGTGCTTAAACTTAAGAGGATCTGCTTGCAAACTCTTCGTAGATGTAGCGTCGGGCGACCGTTGATAAAATAACGGATTCAAAAAGGCTTTTCAGCCATGTTGGAAAAAAGCAAAACACCAAACCCGGCAGCGGTCGAACCCGTGACCCCTAACATGAGAAGCAAGACCGCTATTGACTCCGCCACCGAGGCGAAAAGAGATTTGAGTTTAGCGTCTCATGTTGCGTACAGAAATGTGCACCTCATTTCATCTGGCTGGGTTGGCCTAATGACCTTTCCTTTTGAGTTGGAATGAAATGGTGCCCCGGTAGCGTAACTGGTAGCGCACTTGCCCGGAAAGCGAGAGGTGCGGGTTCTAGTCCCGCCTGGGGCGAAAGTTTTGTTCACAACCCAGCATTCTTGTGTAAGTGTACAATATTTTCTATTATACGTCCTAAGAAGGAGCTTCTATTGAGGCCAGAAAGCTATGTGTTTTTGATTTTAAACACTGAACTGGAGCTGCTATGCAAGCAAATTGTCAGCTGTTATGAAAAGAAAAGAAACTGAATGGTGAAATTCAGAACTGTTTAGAGGGCTATTTGATGTGCTCGATTCAAATCTCGATCTCCACCTCTGTGTAGCTCCATCAAACTGGTTCTCGTCTGCAATTTTCGAGACATTTCCATTGCAAATCGACAGAGCAGATTTGAAAGCAAACAAAAATGCTATTAGACTGAGTTATCAAATAGAGTTCTTGCTGTAATCCTCATGCCTGCTCACGTCGATGCTTTCTTGTCCCGAAGAGAATTATAATGTAATGAAGACGAGCCGGACGAGTAAAAGAACTAAGCGTCTACGGGGCTCGCAGCTGTTGTTTACTACATCGAATCATTGTTTATGCGGTCACAACTAAAAATGCTTCGAAGACATCAGCAAGTCAGATCTCTGCTCGCACCATTCTGTACGGCATGATCGCGACACAGCTGTTGTTGACAAACAACTGCAACGCGCAGAGACCGACGCTAATCTCTCGCGAAAATACGAGACAGATCGCATTTTTCACAGCAAAGACCATGGCAAAACAAGAAATGTCGAAGCGGCAGCATTGCTTGAGCATAAAAGTTCCCATATCCATCTGTGCAACATTGGCGGGAAGTAGGGTATCTCACATGTGGCTGTTAGCCAAGTGTTGATGGTATAAAAAAAGCCAGCTTCTTTAAGGTTCTTATCAATTCTCTCACACGTCAACCTTTACTAGCAAAGCACACCGAACTACTGTCAGCTCGCTCGTGGATCAGACCTGCTACACGCACTAAAATTTTCCTGTATTTTCCTGTAGGCAGGTGAAGCGCAAAATGAAGGATATATCGGAAGATAGTTCAGCAGCCTTCTTTGTACATGGCAATATTTCGGAGCTTAACAAATTCCGAGCCTGAATCAACTGCATTTGGATATTTGGCTAAAATACAACTAACTTTTATGTCATATCTATTGATATTTATACTTTATTCCACAACCGGATTGGTCAACCGACAACCGCCGGACCCTCCCCTCCCTGCGTACCTTTGCTTTCCTCCTTCTCACCTTATCCTCCCCTCCTCCCCCTCTGCTCTCCACCTCACTTGTGAAATGACTGAAATCTGTACTGAGTAGGTGTTTATACAGCCGTTGGGGTATAATCACAATCTTGTTGCAATAATACCTCAGCACCGGATCGGTCCATAATCTTGAAAGCGTTCACTCTTGCTTCTCTTCTTCTAGATAACCAACTGAAAGTCTCCAAGGCGCAAAGAAGGTAAGACCTGGGCTAAGTGAGGTTTGCAGATGTTGACGAGACGTAAAAAAGCCATCACGTCATCGAAAATGACAGTTCATACCCAGGCATGCCTTCGCATTTTTGTAACTCACTTGCAAGCCGATGGTTCTTCACCGGCATACCTTTACTAACAGCTGAATCTCGTATTTCTCGTTTTCCAGCCCACTACACGGACAGTTAAACAAACGGTCGGGAGTATTTACATGATCAAAGAGCTCTAACGAAAGAGCCGGGTACCACTTATCAGACTCGGAAGCTAATCAAGGAGCATCGAGATGTTAGTAAATACCAGGGTGCACTTTTTCTTAGAACGGGATTCTCGTGAAAGGCACAATCGAGAACGCCGCAACCCTGTAGCAACGAAGCGGAGAAAATTTAACGACGGCAGAAAGAATTGACTGTTATGCTTAACGAGTCGAAGGCAAGGGATTCTATTCAAATCAGAGCCATTTGGAATTGAAATCAACAAAACATGTAACTTTCCGAGGCATTGCTATGAGGCACTATTTTAGTTCCTAGCCCTACTGGTAAGAGCCCTACTGGTAAGACTTCATTCTATATCCATCACCTGTAAATTCAGAAGTATTTGTTTTAGTGTTTAGTACATCGAAACCTGATTCGGTATATAATGTATGAAGAATATTATTAGACCAAGAGGAAGTTTTGCAACTTCCTTCTTTTTCTTGTTTTCCAGAAAAAAAATTTGATAATATTAGAGAACTACAATGACATATGGGAGGTTACTGCAGTTCAGTGAGCCCCGGAAACACTAGTGCTGTATACTGGGTTTGAGTCTCCTTAGCTTTTTCCGAACCTTTCTGATTCCTGAGAATTTATGGAAGTGAGTTGTGCTGCATTGCTTCGCAAAAATAATCGCCACAACATGTAGAACGTCAAAGCTTTCTTAAGACCGCTGCAAGCTTTTTGCTCTTCTCAAGTTAATTGTGCAACACTAGCGGTCGTACAAACTGTTATCATTATATACTGCATTAATGAATGAGAAAAATAATGAGCTCGCTTGATTAGGTTTCATTTGCTCGTGTATGGCGGACAAGAACAGGGAAAAGAAAGCCACAGTAGCTACAATCACCCCTCTCGAACAAGTTGCTGTGGAAAAAGATCTGCACTTCTTTGCGATACCTACAGGTTTGTGGACCGGATTTCTGCTTTTCATCAGGATATCACAGCAGGCTTCCGTAGACTCCGACAATGTGCCATGTGTGTAGGTGGCGGGCATCCATCTACGTGATTTCGATCATGTCCATCTACACAGACCGTGGAACTCGTTTAATTGATTGTTGCAATAGGAGCAGCAGCAGCTGCTGGAGACCAACTTCGCCTGCTCCCATATACGTACGTTTACTTCTCAGGGAAGGGGGAGGAAGGCATTCCAAACAAGGCATAAAAACCGCTGGCAGGTAACGCTGGGAATAACCAAAACCCCAAGAGAGGAGAGGAACGCCAGGGAGAACAAGAATTGCTGACATAGTCTCTCAAAGTTCCTACCACTCCCAAAGGCATAATTCAAGGAACTCAGCGTTCCAGGAACTATGCTTTGGGGAGTGGAAGGATTTTCGAAGGACTATGTCAGCAATTCTTAAACTGTGGATAGCTCACTCACTTGAACATCCCTACCCCACTCGAATGACATTAGCGCCCATATGTCTATTGATGGATGCGAAAAGGTGACGAATGAGAGTCTGAGGAAGGGACTTTGTGCTATCGCTCTATACGCATTTAGGTTATGGGGATCCCTTACAGGGCTCTCTTACGGAACGTGGGATCCATATCTAAATCACAACCGGTCTGCACGCTTACTGCACAAATGGGGGCCATTGCAGCACGGTACTCAAAGCGTCATAGCGAAAATCCTGTTGCCGCAACGCCCCGCGCGGCGGCTGCCCCCCCCCCTCCGAGCCACATTGCGCCCTTTTATGTCTTGATTAATACTTTCCAGTTGTTCCGCGGGCGAGCGACGTCGTGAACCCGTCGCACAACTCCGGGTGGAA
>MU871923.1:0-14316 GCA_036418205.1 Ostertagia ostertagi | reverse complement strand
AAAGAAAAATGGAAAAGATTCTGTCGGAAGCGCTCATTTTAAGGGCTAGCTAACCGTCGTAATCAGGGTGAATATCGGTCGAGGAAATCCTCGACAGGGGGGTCGTACCTGTCGGGCTGGTCATGGGGGGTCGTACTCTTGGGGGTCAGTAACAGCAGTGGTATCGTGGTGCAGATAGGTAAGAGGGTATAGCGCAGCAGAAAATGAAAATATCTGAAAAAAAAACATGATATTAAATTTTCTTTGCAGGTTCAGTCGCTCCATTCCTCCACCTTCATGAGAAGGGCGTATTTGAAGGCAGTACAAAGAATGAAAGTGCATCCCCGCAAAGAAGAAGGCCACATGTGCGCACGCGCTGCAAAGGCACCTCCTCTGCCTATCGCTCGCTCCTTCTCCCTTAATACCTCGCTGAGAATGACACTGTTGTTAGGGACCCTGTCGCAAAAACGACAACCGTGAAGGAAAAAGCCCTGGGCAAATGAAGTTGTTCTTTCAGGTTGTAGGAGTTACGAAATGCGTTTACTACAATGCAGCTTCTGTCAACTGGTCATGATCATATGACACCTTCGAATCGATTCTGCAACTTCGAGTGAGGTCGGATGCATGGCCTATACTCAGACAAAATTCGATGATGACGATTGCCCCTTTTCCTATTGCTTATGTTGGGAGGATGTTTTCTAGACCCATTTCAAGCGTTGCCAACAATTACACTTGCAATGGTGAAGGGAGGGAGCGGATTTTCAGGTGGCCGGATCCGTCCGTCCGTTAGTACTTCGCGCAGATTTATCTTCTCAACTAGGGAAATGTAGAAGAAGAAGCTAAGAAGACATCAGAAAGCGCAAACCTTCCGCTTTCCAAAACTATCTTCCCTTTTTCAGGACCTTACGACATTAGAGAGATATTGCTTTTGAAGTGGCAAAAACTAGCATGAAAATTTCAGCATCCTCGACGTTTACTCGACGAAATTTGAGAGACCCTATCTTTCTGCATGGAAGGCTTTCAGAGCAATTTCAATACTTCTTGGAAACGCGAAATCCAGCTCTATCTAACCCTACCTCAAACTGCTTCAAAGGTTATGAAATGGAGGAATGCAACCTTTTCATCGAGGGTGTAGATTTCGACGGTTTTTTTTTGGGATTTCAGCAAATCTGACCCAGTGACAATCGCGCCGCAGCTGCCGTTGAATCGGCCGTTGATTGATACACTCGGCTGTTTCGATATACTCAAGCAGGAAATAAGATTAAATCGCAACCCCGTGCCTTCAGGATTTCTGTGCATTTCTGAACGAACCTGACTTTGAGGTCACACAAAGTTAGTGCCTCTTTCCTCGAGTCGATATTTCAGACAAGATTATAAGCTCAGGAGGATAGGGTTGAATACCGTATATTTAATGCTGCGCGTCAAGTAGCGTGTCTAGTTGGTGCGGCTGCACACAATATCCTCTACCTTCACGTCAAGCCCTTTGATTCGATCGGTCCTTTCCTCATTTCTTGATCGAACTTCTTTTTTAAAGATTCGATTGGAATCTGAAGGTGGGTTTTTGATTTGTTGAAGTGTGAGAATAGATTGTCCTTTCATCTAGTACAGTTATGTTGGTATTGTGTGAGTTCCAGGTGTTCAGATTGGTACAGAATTTTGATTCTTTTCGATTCTTCATCAATAGTTGAACTTCATAACGACTTGGAATTCGATAGGCGATGTCTTTCTGAGTGTAAAAGAGATGTGGTCGTTCATTGAAACTACGAATAAAGAATTGAACGCAAAATCGATCAACCTAAACACCTGGAGCTTATACAACACCTATATGAAACTGTACTAAATAAAACCACATCATTTTCACTGTGACAAATCGATGGAACCTACCTTTCCGATTTCAACCGAAACTTCAGAAAAGAAGTCCGCTAAGAAAAATACAAGATGATTTCCTCAGCCTTTATGAAGGGGAATAGAGGAAAGGAATATTTATGAAAAAAGCGAATTTCCCGCTTCTCACACGTGAAACGTTTTTCGCGGCAAGAACCCCAGATGCAGCCATGATCAGCGGTGGACGTGAGGTTCCTGCAGCGAAGAAAGTTTCGCGCTGCGAAAAGCGGAAAATTCGCTTTCTGTCCTAGTAAACCACACCCATAAGCTCTATGGGACGTAAAATAGAAATGTTCACAGTTCTGTGTGCTAAGGATAAACCCACACCCAAGGTCAACCGCCCGTCGCGCAAAGGACAACGAGCGGCAAGTGGTGAAATGCATGGAGAAAACAGGATTTAAGTTTTTATAGTTTTCAACTATCTGAAAAGAAGGATACGTATTTGATGAAAAGCTGTGAACTTTGCGAGCTCGCTCAATGAGTTGTTCCAAGAATTTGCTATTTCAGTTTAAAACTTTCAGTGGACTCTGATGAGTTCAACTCTTGGAATACAGCAGAATATTCCCTCTTGTGAATCCTGATTCCTTTTCATAAATATTCCTTTCCTTTATTCCCCTTGCTGAAGAAACATCTTGTCTTTTCCTAATCGGAACTTCTTTTCTGAAGACTCGGTTAAAAACTGAAGGTAGGTTTCATCGATTTGTAAGAGTGAAAATGGATGTGATTTATTTAGAACAGTTATATTGGTGTTGTGTAAATTCCAAGTGTTCAGGTTGATAGATTTTGCGTTCTATCCGTAGTTTCAAGGATGAATACATCTCTTTCACACTCGGAAAGACATCGCCTATCGAATCCCAAGTCGTTATGGAGTTCAACTAATAATAAACAATCGAAAAGAATCAAAATTGTACCGACCTGGACACTTGGACACTTACACAAACACAACGTTAAAACTCGATACGTAAATGCTCATTCATTTAAACGAAGAGAAAACATCTCTCGGATAGGACTAGTCCACAATCGTATCTTCAAAAAAGAAGTTCGATCAAGAAAAGAGGAAGGATCGATCGAATCAAAGGGCTTGACGTGAGGTAGAGGATATTGTGTGCAGCTGTACCAAATACACACGCTGCTTGACGCGCACCATTAAATATACGGTATACTACCCTAATCTCCTGAGCTTATAATCTTGTATATTTCAGTAAATACACAAAAGTGTGCAGCGATGAAAGACAGTGCACAGAGGCGTCCATAACATTATTTTGCAGGGTTTTTTTGGTTAATTAATTGAATCAATTTGCTCTGTTTAAGGGGGTCGTGCCAAGATCTCGATTTCGGGTGGGGAAGGTCGTACTTTGCGACCACGTACTACTGCGATTTTCGTCCTGGTCGAAATTGCCTTACTGAGGCAATAAGAGACTCAGCGCGGAGAAGAGAGTATGAGGCGAGAAAGCGCACCAGATGGGAAGGCACCAGACAACAGTCCGAAAAAATATGTTGGAGTTGCATCTCAATTTGGAAGGCCATAGCGCTTTTGCCGATAATTTCTGAGAACGGGAGTTACAGATCTGTGATTGTCTTTTAGTGGACCATCCTACAGACCGAAGGGATCGTTTGCACGACTTCTACCTTGGTGCTTGACCTTTTTATCACGATTGTGCACAGCTCTACCGGCATCGGTTTTGTCATTGGGCTCAGTTCGATTTTCTGGCATTCTTTCACGGAATCGCTGTATTACTTATTCGCATTGATGTATTAGGTTGTCCCAAAAGTTCGTGCCACTTTTGAACATTTTTTTGAGTTAACATAATCTCAACAAAAAGCAATATCCACCATCAATATACGGACCATCACTATCAGTGACTTGTTGCCAACATATCACAAAGGAGTCGATGTCATTTTCCCGGTAGTCCGCAGTTTCAAGGTGGTAAAGGCAGTGATGTCGATTTTGAGGTCTTTCTTTGGATCGTATTTTTTGCTGGCAAGATGGCTGCTCCAAGAAGAGTAGTTGGCCTTTGGGTGGAGGTCTATCCCTGCTGTGCGATGGATCTGACGGGACTTCAAGTGAACTTTCGAATCTAGAGCGTGGAAGAGAGAAACACGTGGTCTCACTTGTCGTAGCGCGGACATACTTTATTGAATTGTGAGCGTACTAGTTGGAGTTTTCTTAACAGCTTCAAGCGTTGATTACAGGAGACCTGTCCTGTTACAAGGCCGAAGCTGGAGAGAAGCTCTCAGCGGCTGCTTCGCGACTTGCTTTTTATAAGTATGCCATAGCGTTTTTCTAGATTTGACAGTTTTCACCCAATTCTGATTGATACAGCCACTGGTGCTTCTGCAGGTGGTTAGCATAGAACAACCACCTCTCATCAGCAGTAGCGCCGTTGTTCAGCCACCGCGTCTGGATGGAATAGCATAGAAGATGTTGACTGAACTCGTGTCACACTCATGTGATTACTGGTCATTCATGAGGATTTCTTTGTCCAAGCCTCTGCAATTTTCCAAAGGAGGCAGATCTCTTCCAATCCTGTACCTGAAAGGTCTGAGTGTGGCGGTCACATAGCAAAATAACTCGTGCGGTTGCTTCCAATAGGAGAGCACAGCAGGTCCAAATCGAACACCAATTGCCTTCACGAATCAGGATTTTCTCGAGGCTTCAGTCTCCAGGCAGAGCGGTGCAGGTTTGAGTATTTTGATATCGCATAGTGTACGACGACAAGGAGATGTACAGCAGAACGATGGCTTCGACCGGTATGTGGCTCAGCAGAAGTTCATAAATCAAGTGTGAAAAACATGGCTCCCTTCTTTTGAGATCTCAAAAACCAAAAAAGCAACTGGGCTGGCATGAGTCATGTATGATTTACTCAACGAAGTGAGCTCTGCGTAGTCCACCCTGCGTGTTCCATCACTACTTGCAGTCCTGTGCATGAGAATTCAGACTTTGTAATGTCAACCCTTCGAAAACCAAAACATTTTGTGGACACATAGAGACACTTGGACCGAAATAAGCGGCGCATGGGGCGGAGTTCGCGGTGGAGCGATTGCATACTATTATGCAATGGATCGTGGAAAAGAAATGAGTTCAACCTTCAACATCCAATTTTAAGTTTAAAGCGTTTTAGCGCGCTAGATTACTGCATTACAAGGGTGAAATGTTCTTCCCACGTGTGAGAAATCTGGAATTTCCTACTGACGGCCATCTGGGATGCAAACGAAACCCCTTTGCTGCCATTGTGACAAATTCGTGGTAGGAATAAGAGCTACTCATAAAATTTTTAACAATTTTTCGGTTAAAAGCGCCGCAATAAAGCACAAATCAGCTGGTTGGCAGGGTAAAAAAGTGAAAAAAAAACTCTAAAGGCTACCTGGCGTATAGCAAGTATAGTCGTTAAGTTTCGCCTCCACAGCTCAATATCAGGTGCCATAATGCCGAAACACGAGCCTGACATTTGCCTTTAAATCCACAACGGGACCACACGATAAGGATAACACCAATTTTATTATACCACGACCACCGCCATTATCAGGTACCTCAAACTTGGGTAATTAAACGAGTAAATAGATTTCACTATAAAATATAAAGCGTCAAAATATGTATGAAAAGACGATCGGACGAGTGTCAGGCTCGGGCGCTTATATACGGAGTTCGCAGGTGGTGGTTCTCCAGCATTCCAAGGAAAAGCCCAGATGTTCGGTCCTTTTCGAAGTTCTTCCGACGTCCAAAGAGTTTTTCTGTGTCAAAGAAAATTACAGCTGTTCCATGATGAAAGTGATGACAGTAACATACATACTATGTACTTTTTCATCGTCTTACCCAAATCTTGCAACTCGCGGATCGCCGCGATATTCCCGGCCACCACATGCTTGCTGGAATTCAATCACATGTCCACTCCGCGTCTTCGGAGTTTCCTTTCCAATCTGAGAACACGGATGAGGGCGTCATTGTAACGTCGCTGCAATAGCTCCAGCTCATCGTTGATACGTACGCTCTTTTCTGGCAGGGTACACAGCGCAGAATTGTGCCCACTACGTCCACAGTGGTAGCATCTCGTGTTGCGTTTCAAGCATCGTCGTCCTCCTGGACAGTCGTAGTCGAGGCACATAGTGCATAGGTGTGCTCGATTTACGCGTTCTTTCCGTTCTCCCGTGAACCTGTACACTAAGCAAGAATCAGAATAATGATCCCCTCTTCGTCCGCAAAAGGCGCACGGCATGAAGCGTTCGTTAGGGTTCTGGATTATTCCGTCGAATTTTCTTGTTTCACATCGTTCCCTGTTTTCTAGTTCGTTGATCATCATTCGGAAGTCGGCATTGCTTGTCTTGCTTGTCGTAGTTGCTGCTGCAAGTCGGCTATCTCGTCACGAGCTTGCTGAACTGGTCGTTGAGCTCTAACACCCTGCTCGCCATTACGGATTTCGCCTTCTTCTTCATCAGGACCCTTCCCTTGCTCTTCGTTACGGTTCTCGCCTTCTTCTTCAGGGCCATTCCTTTTCGCTTCATTACGGAATTCAGCGTTATTTTCATTGACATTCCTTTGCTCTTCATTGCGAATTTTGGCGTCACTTTTTTTGTCAAAACTTTGCTCTGCATAACGAACTTCGGCGTCACTTTCGTTTCCCATCTGCGCGTCCTTCATCGATCATCACGAGGTCATTCTCTATTGGTGGCTCTTCATCAAATTCATGTAGCTGCTCCATAAATTGCTCGTTATTCCGGATCACCTCGGATTCGTCTACTTGGTTGTCGATCTGTTGTTTCATCACTCCCATTCTATCAGTGTCGTCGTCGATGCGGTGTTTTGTCGATTCCGAGGCTGCGGAATGAGTGATGAAGTTAGAGATGAGACATCGTAGCGATTCCAACTCCACAAGTACCTGAGCACGGAAGTGGCGGTCCTCTTGAAGATTCTCTTGTTTGAGTGAATCACCGTATTCCCGTAAGTTGGCGCATTGATCCTCCAGGATGCCAAGCTTGTCGAGTATAGCTTGCTCCAGCTGCTTGTTGTTGACGAGCAATGGTTTTCCGTCATCGTCTTCTTGTTGTCTGTTGATCATCATTCTCCATACTTCAGGTTCGACCTTGTGCGTTGCAATTAGAAGGACTTGGAGAGCCCAGAGAGTAGCGAGTTGTGATCGTATGAGATAAAGCTCGAGCCTGACCCTATTGACCGTCTCTACTAATAACCGATATAAAGCGTAACGTTCCTGCCGTGAATCTTGCGAGGTCCTCATCGACCGTATCCACAATCCCAGGTTGTCGACGGATTTTCGACGAGACCCAAGAACTGTCTACACGTTCGGATAATCCTTGCATAGAGGTCTTCCGGTTCCGGAAGTGGCGGAAGGGCTCTTAGGAGGGCATCATAATCGGCTTTTAGGCGTTCTGCGTCTCCACCATGCTCAACCACAGAGTGTTACCATTAGCGACTGAAGCTGAGGAGTGCTGCTCTTCAAAATCTTAGCAATAGTACTGTATAAGCGTCTAAGCGTCTAGGGGTCAAAAAAGCAGGTTACACTATAGTCACGAGGCCACTTGCTATCTTCCGAGTTAGAAAACCTTTTCATGCGTAATGGGCAATATGGTGTTTTTCCCTCCGCTTTGGTGATCGGACCGTTCGTAGGAGTGCTTTCAAGGGGCAGCATAAAAGCGTACAGACGACCTTAACCACAAGCCGGCCCAGGCAAAGTCCTACTGTTGGCAGAATAGAGGTATGATAGCAACAGTGCCACGGCCAGAATTACCATGCCCAGGAGTAGCGTTTTGCACCATCCTACGACAACGTTGACCATGTAGTCCATATCCGGCCATTGGAAAGTATTATAGGTAGTACTATTCCCTTCGAGTAGATTCGCAAAAACCATTGAAATTTTCCCAGTATACTTCAGGACTCCGGCAACCACAAAGTAGTTAGTATTGGATCCACATGATATCGAACAGTTCAGGAATTGTCGCGCAGAATTGAAGTTAAACTGCAGCAATGATTCCGTTGCATTCGGTGAACATGGTATGACAAATGAATCTCGGCCGCATATGACTTCCCCTAATGTGCTCCTTTCGAATTTGCATCGTACTGTCACTTGTGCTCCTTTTGCGCAGCGGTTGTGGACCATTATCGCAACCGCATCCAAGGTGGACTGGAAGTTCACTGTCACATCAGCCGATACCATGTCTGGTATTTTGGCGGTAACCGTACTATCCTTACTCGTTGATAGTTCCCAGGCCGGAAATCTTATTGGAAACTTGGCTTCGAGATGGTTAAATTCTTTTTCCACATCTATGGTGGAGCATTCGCATTTGAATTTGTTCTCGGCAGGTTCGCATCGGCAGTTTTCAGCGACCGAGCAAGTCATGTTTGCAGCGTCTTCCCGCGAAGCGCAGATAAGATTTGGCGTTTCACTTTTATGCCAAATCGACGTCTCCTGGCCGTTGGATATGAAATGGCTGTGGAGTAGTGGTGTAGGTGGAAGGCTCACTGAGGTCATGGTGAGACGCAATGAAGAGAGCTGCGCGGGTACATTTCGGTTTTACCAGAAGCTCGTATTGTTGCTTCCCCTCCCTCGTAATGAAAGTCTTCCACTGTGAGCAACAACTTAACTTGTTGTGACAAGCGTACGCATCATAATACTTCATATACCGTGGCTGCTGTGGGGACAGCGTAAACCCTGTAGAAGAGGCAGCCTGAACTGGGGTACCAACAGCCGCAGCCTAGACCATCCGCACGACTCGAGACATCCCGTGCGTCCCGGGTACCGATTGGCCTTTTCTAATTCGCGGACCAAGGTAGAGCTGTTGATATTCGCACATTTTTCTTCGATGCAGGATCCCGTGCGAGCGCAGCGTTTACTGTCCAACACCTTGAGGACCGCAGGGCGTGTGAAGTATAGCGTTTCCTTTTCGCAATTGAGGTAGAGACCTTTCCATCGTACCCTTATGTTGGAAATGAGCGAAGAATTGTACAGTATGCGCAAGCAAGCTTCTTGCTTGAAGGCATTGAGTTTCAGAAGTTCAGTAGTAGTTATAGTTACATGTTTGTCCTTCCTCTGGATTCTGAGCAGACAGTTAATTGATATTCAAACGCGTCAACTAGCTGACAAGCCCTCACCCCTTCAGGTGAAGTTGCCGTAGATGCATAAAACGACTGCCAGTGCCATTTGCAGTCTTTGACGTCGAGTGCGCGCGTGTCCGCTGGTAACATATCGCAACAGTTTAAGGATACAGCGTCCGAGGATGAGACAGTGCCCAGGCCAGAACAACATATATTCCGTTAGAGGAATTAAACGTGTCGGTTTCCTCTATGGTCATTGGGACGTAAAGAAGAAGGTAGCATGCTGCCACGACGAGATATGGCCTTAGGAAAAATCGATATGGCTCCAATCGGCCAGCATTCAGGATTGAAGAGAACCTGTAGGCAGAACCAACATCGATATTTCCACAAAAGTCTAATAGCACGGCAAACTGTTTCCACCGTAGCTACCTCTCTTCCTGTGCTCCATTTTAGCATGACCCGGTAGTCCTGAAGTATATATTCAGGCGGGGACCTTTGAGATCTGTATTGATCATTTCTGCAAGCGCTAAGACACCCTGGAGCGGCCATAACTGACCGCTCCAGGGTGTCGTAGCGCTTGCAGAAATGATCAATACAGATCTCAAAAGTGACATTGCTATGAGCCTTTGACACTAACAAGGGAAGGATACCAGGTCGAAGTGGCCATTTGTAACGAGACATACACCACTAGATGTGTTTTTGGACGCTGATCTCGAATCTGCTCTCCAAATCTGCGAAACGATTCTCTGAACGTAGTTATGAAGCGAGATAGTGCAGTGGCAGCGGCCCGGCCGACGAACAAGAGGTCGTGAGATCGAGTTCTTGGCGAGTTCTCACTTTTGCTTTTCTTGAAACATTGTTTAAGGGACTCTTATCATGCTAAGTTCATCAGCGATTGCCTATAGCACAAGTGGAAAGAGCTGGCGAAGAGCTTCGAACACTGTGCGCGTCATTTGCAAGTGACCGCCTCTGGCACCCGTAGCGCACGCGTCAGGCAATTTCGTGCCAAGCAGATGCGATATTCGTGTTCAGCGCGTCGAAACACCCCTTTCAACAACATTTGGTCCAAATCTAAAATTTTGACTTGAAGTCGAAAATGTGGGCAGTCATCTATCCATCAACCCATTGTCAGAGCCTGATCATGGGATGGAACTAAACTTTCAAGTCATTGTTGCGAAAGAGATATACGTGTATGCTTACTTGCTTGCGCCATCTAAAGAATTGTATGGCATTTTTTTCAAGTTGCCGTTTATGGCAGGATAGCACGAGGGTAGTGGACAGAACTAGGGGTAGCACCAACGACTGATTGTGGACCAAGTTTCAAGTCCAAATGTCAGCATTCTAGAAGTAAGCCTTCAAAGATAATTTTGTCCGTTGAGCAAGCATCTCCCATTTGTTTAGCCCATCATCGGAGATACGTCACCTTCCGTGGCGTAGAAACATCCCGACGGTGGTCGGAAACATTACGGCAAAAGTGGATGATGCTTGAAGCAAACTCCTCTAAACACGTGACAGCGCCCGCAGTGTGAATTTCACCACTGAATGATTTTTCATACTCGAAACAGACCTAATTAAAGAGCAAAACTTCATACCCAGCAAGATCCCATCCATAGTCTCACTACTGCAAACAGCACACTACCGCTCGGGCAAGCCGTCACCATAATGGTGGGTCTGTCGGTGTCGCTTACAGCGAGCTTAAATTGAAACAACCCTTATAACTGTTACCAGAGAAGTCCTTCCGCAAATTTGGAGAGCGGATTCGAGATCAGCGTCCGAAAACACATCCATGAGTATAGGTTTCATTACGGGTGGCCATTTCGACTTGTTATCCTTTCCTTGTTAGTTAAAAGACTTTATAGTTTCTGTCCAGTTCTGCTCATAAAGTTCTGCTCATTTCCGTCATTCCATTACAGACTTCCGTTTAATTTTTTCGCTGCTTATTAACGGCTATCTAGCAAGTGTTCATCACCCTTTTATGAAGATTTCAGTCTCCTGAATCATTGTATGATTTTTGATGTCACGTGAATTCGATCTCCTTTCTTTTGCAAGATTTTGAATACTTGCTATCTAGCTTACACATCAGCTTGCTCTTGTAGTACAGAAGATCAAAGGAACAAACACGTGGTCACAATCATAGCGATCGGTTGCCTGCCGTGATAAGTCAACATTTTAGGAACAATCACACCTGAGTGTGCTTCACTTCGCAGTTGCGTAAACGCTTTAGTCATTCTCCCTCATAATAAGCAGGTACCGAGATAAATCCAGACGGTGGCGCATGAAGCTCAAAAATTGCTCCAAGCAAACAAGACCATCAGGTAAAAATCAAGAAGCAATCACCATTTCAAAATCAAACATGAGCATTATAAGTAACTCTGCCAAGATCACTAGATCCTGCCACCTGTGCACACATCGATCCACCTCATAGGTCAATTGTACAGATCAAGTCGTATACGAATGCAATACGATAAAGGATTACGACAAAGTAGAACATTACAGTAGAAATAGCTCGATAAGGCGTATACACTATTCTCTTCTCCGTCCCTTTATCACTTGAAGAACGAGGATACAGAGGGCCCCATTGGATCATTTGCTGGCCTACGGATTTCCACATTCCTGGGAAGCTATTAATACTTGATGTTCGACTTCGAGCACCTCATTGGACGAACAACAACTTCAGTTCGCACTATAACTGAAGACACTGTTGCCACAAAAATTTGCAATGGTGAGACTTGGTGCAGCGATTCGTCTTGCCACTATTTTTTGTTTCTCGTTTTTTGTTTGTTTGTTGCAAAGTGTACTTGTTGGACTCGCGACATAATATTGCTGGAGGTTCCAAAAAAGATGATGCTTTCATAATATTTTAATGCAAGGAGAATTCTGAAACTCGTGCAAATCACTTAGGACAGAGATTGCATGTCTTTGCGCAGTTCGCCTTCGCAAGGCCGAGCCTTCCTGGATCGTCTGAGGTACACCAGCCGCGCTCTGCGTAACCTTTGCAGACTTGAGGATTTACGTAGCGGTCCTTGCACTCCTGCAAGCGATTCTTCGTTATATCAAAAGTAAGGTTAGTATCGCTCGGTCACATTTTGGAGTAAACACACCTCTCCAGATTCTCCTGCTCCTTGAATGGGGGCGGGCTCTCCAGATTCTTCTGCACCTTGAATGGGGGCGGGCTCTTGGGTGGAGCTGCAAAGGTTACATGTCTTTGCGCAGTTCGCCTTCGCAAGGCCGAGCCTTCCTGGATCGTCTGAGGTACACCAGCCGCGCTCTGCGTAACCTTTGCAGACTTGAGGATTTACGTAGCGGTCCTTGCACTCCTGCAAGCGATTCTTCGTTATATCAAAAGTAAGGTTAGTATCGCTCGGTCACATTTTGGAGTAAACACACCTCTCCAGATTCTCCTGCCCCTTGAATGGGGGCGGGCTCTCCAGATTCTCCTGCCCCTTGAATGGGGGCGGGCTCTCCAGATTCTTCTGCACCTTGAATGGGGGCGGGCTCTTGGGTGGAGCTGCAAAGGTTACATGTCTTTGCGCAGTTCGCCTTCGCAAGGCCGAGCCTTCCTGGATCGTCTGAGGTACACCAGCCGCGCTCTGCGTAACCTTTGCAGACTTGAGGATTTACGTAGCGGTCCTTGCACTCCTGCAAGCGATTCTTCGTTATATCAAAAGTAAGGTTAGTATCGCTCGGTCACATTTTGGAGTAAACACACCTCTCCAGATTCTCCTGCTCCTTGAATGGGGCGGGCTCTCCAGATTCTTCTGCACCTTGAATGGGGGCGGGCTCTTGGGTGGAGCTGCAAAGGTTACATGTCTTTGCGCAGTTCGCCTTCGCAAGGCCGAGCCTTCCTGGATCGTCTGAGGTACACCAGCCGCGCTCTGCGTAACCTTTGCAGACTTGAGGATTTACGTAGCGGTCCTTGCACTCCTGCAAGCGATTCTTCGTTATATCAAAAGTAAGGTTAGTATCGCTCGGTCACATTTTGGAGTAAACACACCTCTCCAGATTCTCCTGCTCCTTGAATGGGGGCGGGCTCTCCAGATTCTTCTGCACCTTGAATGGGGGCGGGCTCTCCAGATTCTCCTGCTCCTTGAATGGGGGCGGGCTCTCCAGATTCTTCTGCACCTTGAATGGGGGCGGGCTCTTGGGTGGAGCTGCAAAGGTTACATGTCTTTGCGCAGTTCGCCTTCGCAAGGCCGAGCCTTCCTGGATCGTCTGAGGTACACCAGCCGCGCTCTGCGTAACCTTTGCAGACTTGAGGATTTACGTAGCGGTCCTTGCACTCCTGCAAGCGATTCTTCTTCGTTATATCAAAAGTAAGGTTAGTATCGCTCGGTCACATTTTGGAGTAAACACACCTCTCCAGATTCTCCTGCTCCTTGAATGGGGGCGGGCTCTCCAGATTCTTCTGCACCTTGAATGGGGGCGGGCTCTTGGGTGGAGCTGCAAAGGTTACATGTCTTTGCGCAGTTCGCCTTCGCAAGGCCGAGCCTTCCTGGATCGTCTGAGGTACACCAGCCGCGCTCTGCGTAACCTTTGCAGACTTGAGGATTTACGTAGCGGTCCTTGCACTCCTGCAAGCGATTCTTCGTTATATCAAAAGTAAGGTTAGTATCGCTCGGTCACATTTTGGAGTAAACACACCTCTCCAGATTCTCCTGCTCCTTGAATGGGGGCGGGCTCTCCAGATTCTTCTGCACCTTGAATGGGGGCGGGCTCTTGGGTGGAGCTGCAAAGGTTACATGTCTTTGCGCAGTTCGCCTTCGCAAGGCCGAGCCTTCCTGGATCGTCTGAGGTACACCAGCCGCGCTCTGCGTAACCTTTGCAGACTTGAGGATTTACGTAGCGGTCCTTGCACTCCTGCAAGCGATTCTTCGTTATATCAAAAGTAAGGTTAGTATCGCTCGGTCACATTTTGGAGTAAACACACCTCTCCAGATTCTCCTGCTCCTTGAATGGGGGCGGGCTCTCCAGATTCTTCTGCACCTTGAATGGGGGCGGGCTCTTGGGTGGAGCTGCAAAGGTTACATGTCTTTGCGCAGTTCGCCTTCGCAAGGCCGAGCCTTCCTGGATCGTCTGAGGTACACCAGCCGCGCTCTGCGTAACCTTTGCAGACTTGAGGATTTACGTAGCGTTCCTTGCACTCCTGCAAGCAAGCGATTCTTCGATATATCAAAAGTAAGGTTAGTATCGCTCGGTCACATTTTGGAGTAAACACACCTCTCCAAATTCTCCTGCTCCTTGAATGGGGGCGGGCTCTTGGGTGGAGCTGCAAAGGTTACATGTCTTTGCGCAGTTCGCCTTCGCAAGGCCAAGCCTTCCTGGATCGTCTGAGGTACACCAGCCGCGCTCTTCGTAACCTTTGCAGACTTGAGGATTTACGTAGCGTTCCTTGCACTCCTGCAAGCAAG
>MU871921.1:1882-17147 GCA_036418205.1 Ostertagia ostertagi | reverse complement strand
AATTATAAATATATAGTAGGATTGTAATTTTGCAACCATCTGTCCTTATTACCGCTATGCAACAGCTGGATGAATAAACACCTACACTTGAAGGATTTCTTACCGGGAAGTTCTCTTTCGTTCCCAACACGAACAAGTCAGTTTGGATTATCAGAGGCAACACGCAAAAACTCATGAATGATGATGTGGTCTCCGAAGGGGAAACCACACTCTATGGACAGTCGAAGGTAGGTCGCGCGGAGCCAAAGGCGAGGCATGGAAAGAAGTCCGCCTTGGGGCGGCTACGTATCAGGCGACGCAATGAAAGAATCGGGTAAAGCGTGCGATTTTGGAGAGTAGAGACAAATCGATCGATAGAATAGGATGCAGTAGAAGTGTGAGATGTCATGCAATAAGTCAAAAGGTCAGAAAGAGTTTCTATGACAGCTCTCCGTGAATCCAGTGTTCCCGACGCAAGCATTTGTAACAAATGTGCGGCGGAAGTTTGAATACATAGCAGTCCTTCTGCTTTTTCGAAATCTTCCAGGATCGACCTTCTTTTAATCTTGGCATATTTTGATCAGATGAGTGCTTGATTATAGCCGTCCAAGATTAGTTGACTTCAGTAGGCCTGCGGGGGTTGGTCTAATAAAGTTAGCTAATCTTGAACGGCTACAATCAAGCACTCATCTCTTTTTCGAATTGTCTACCAGAAAGCAATTTTTCTGTTCTTTTCATTCTTATCGTGGATAATGAGTCTCAAGCCAGTGATTTATGGCTGAAATAGAATCATGATTTTTCCGTGAAAGATTCCTTCAAGGAGCAAGATGAGCAATGGTTAGGTAATTGTCAAAGTCCGCGAGCGAAAGCGCGGTTGCGCGAGCAGATATCGCAAGTATGCCTATCGATACCCACATGCAATATAGTTTCTCTTCAAGCACAATGAGGCCAGTATAGAGCGCTGAATCCCGAAAAAGCTTTTCTTATCGCGGTAGTACTATTGAATACGGACGGTGGTAGTGTGTCAGCAGTAAAATACGGTTAAGCCTGCTGTTGTGGAAGTCTGGACCTAATCTGTTAGCTTGTTGTAAAGTAAATGTTTTTCAGACTTAAATAAAAGTTGCCGATCCAGCAACAGTTAAGCACCTTAATACAAGGCGATAACTTCCTCCGCTTTATCAAGCCTCAAGGAGTGTTGGCAAACTTGTAACCTAGGGCTGGAAATTTTGAAATCTCTGAACCAATTTAACTTCCAGAGCGTGCTGCCTTGATTCGACAGCTGCACTTAGGTGAAATGTGGTAGGAGCTGTAATGTGGAGAATTTCAGAGGGCTCCTGTCCAGTAGTGCGACATCATTGTCGCAACAAATCAATAGATAAAGCCCTTTAAGCCGTACCAGAAGTTTGTTCTTATTTCAACTGGAAACTATGGAACAAGCAAAGGGCGAGATACCTTTGACAGCAGCCCGTTACGCGGTGTTCACTGATCATTCAAGGTTTCACCTGCCACCACAGCGCCTGAGGTTGAAAATCACGTTTTCATAGGAGCGTTACTCTCTGCCCTCCACCTACAAGAAGGCCTATTACAAGGTAGCATTTGAAATCCGTTCTTTGTTTACTTAATCATCTTTCCAGAAAATTACAACGCACGACGAAATTGGCCTACTAACCGTAGGTTTTCAATAGGTATATTGCTAAAAAATTGGGGAGCTTTTGGCAGTAAATCGTACATTAGTTACCTTAGTTCCAATATGGCTAGTGACCGAAGTTGCATGAAAGCTGCGAGTATTCGAAACAAGAATAAGAAATACAGAGATCCTTTTGAGTTGGTATCGAAGCTCAAGATCTAAGGCTGAGCCACTGAAATAAAAATCAACTACTACCGGGTGCTTACTTTAGCAGCAGAGCCCAATTCCTATTACGCGTTACGTCCTGCTCGCTTTTCTCTGATGTCAACCCTGTTGCGAGAGGAGGGGGGTTGAAAACTAGGGACTCCTTCGGATAGAACATAACTTCAAAATATTTCAATGAATATCTGTAACGTTTACTCTAGTGCAACCTATCTGCTTGCGAGCATTACCGTTGTCATTCATTTATTTGTCAGTCAATAGGAGACGGACCTATTATGCCATGCATAGACTGGAGCCGCTCCAACCAATTCTCTTTCATTTTTTGTGCTTATAGATTCTTAGACATTTGAGCACTCCTGATTTCAACATAATTTTCGAGTGGTTCGATGCCTTTCAGAAAACGTTTTTATTCATCGCAAAGATGCAGATATTTGTGGTCCTGCGTCGAGAAGAGCGGACGAGGAAACTCGCAGTTTAGTCAGATAAATACAGAGCCACAGCAGCGACTCTCCATACACCTAGGCCCAAGAATTCTTCTCGTGAATTCACCTTTATCAATTACAGGAAGAAGTAAATATTGGAACGACTGCAGCTGTTCATAATCTAACGAGATGAACTCTTCGCAACTTGTTGGCTTCTATGAGACGTTCGAAAAGCATGCAGTGTATTTTCGAATTCAACGAGACACAATGTTAGCCTATGGCATAGCGACAGATATGGTGCTGGTATTCACTTTATACGTGATGAAAACAAGTGAAATCAGTTTGCTGTCCTCAATGCGCTTTCTCATGTACTGCAATGTTATAGCTCCTGCTGTTGCATGCAATATCATCTGTTTTTTGCTTGTGCCATACATCCTAGTTCCATACCCCGTGTTGCTCAACATAGCATTATTGCATTTTGGTTTCAAATCCACTGTGGCTTACTGCGCTGTAGCTCTTTGGTTCGGGTTGACTAGCTTTTTCAGTATTGTGTACTCGATATCACTGAAATACATAACTGTATGTCATTTTTGGCTCCTAAGGTCCACCACTTTTTTGATTATGCGGTGGTTAGCTCTAATTCTACCTTGCATTCTCACGATATTCGTGACCGTCCTAGCACTAGTCTTTGTATTGCATGACACATCGTCAATACCCTCGCTTCTGGCAGCGGATTCAAGGAATGCACTCGTTGTGGCTAAATTCGCTCCTTTGATCTATATTTCATATCTGCAAGCGGCATAGACGCGTGGTTAATGTCAGTAGTTGCACTTTACACCTCATCAGCAGTCCTATTTACATGGATGATCATCAGGTGAGAATCTCCAGCTGTTCTGATTTATGCATGACGGCAAGATTTACTTTTTATTTATTTTTTCAAAAATCCCCTGCGGCTAGATTTGCTGTAGTTTTTTTGCTCTGACTTTAATGTCCAGGCAAAACATGACTGGAGTCATGCACTTTTTAGGATCGCTTTCCGAATCCGGTCGAAAAAGAATGAATTTTCTTTCAAAACATATCGTCTTCATCTCAATGTGGTTCTTGCACTTCTATTGTACTCTGCTATATTGCTCATTCAATTCGGCTTACCTATTATTTTCTTTTTCGCGGTTATTATGCTTCAACTACCGCTTATGAATAAGCTGTAAGTTTGCAATTCCAAGACACACTTTCTTTATTTCAATCATCTCTTATCTCTATCTCTTTTATCTTTCTGAAGCTCTTCGAAGTTGGCTCTCTAACCACGATATTTCTTGATTAATTCAGCAAAACGGGGTATTTGCGCTTATGTTAAGAAAAGGGCGCTGCTCAATATGCCCCCATTCCAAACCAGAGACATCGTTCCCGGAATCGGTTGCAATTGACATCTACCGGTCTGTGCACTCTGTCCTCACGCTTTGAAGAATTTCAACTTTGGCACTACTAAGGGCGATGACAGCTAGGGATGGTGTTACGAGAGTGCAGAAGCAAAAAGTATGATTATTGATTGCATCGAATAACCGTGAATCGTTGGGAGTCGCAATGCAAGAAACTTTGGAAAGCAATCGCTGGGTGGCTGAAGTAGAAAATATATGTAAACGTGGAAGGAGCACCCCTAAGCGGTGTCTTGCTTCTGAATGGAGCTATCTCGTGCAGATCCAATGACGCATCCATGGAATGAAGTGGTGATGATGAGCATTTTTTGCTTTTCCACAAAGCCATACACTGTTTTCAATGGAGAGAAAAACATTAATCATGTCTGTACCTCATTCTTTATACTTCCAAACGTTCCAATCGGCAAACCAGTTTTTAGGCCATATCTGGAGACCATCCTACTCATTCCGGTTTCGCTCACTGCCATCTCTACAAGCGCCATGTATTTGATGGTAATTCGTCCATTTCGTCGAGCAGCTGTAGTTCTCATCAAACGGGCACTGAGCTACACGATGTACACGATGTCATGTTGCAAAGCTACATCCTCAAGTCGAACTTCACAGATTTTTCTCAGTGATCAAATGTTTTCTCGACATGGCGATAACTAATGAAGTCTGAAGTAGTATAGTGGAACCAAACGGAAATCACCTCGAGATGGAAATGGGCGGATCTAGTCTCGTCTGGAGCGAAAGTTTTGTTCGCAACCAAGCATTCTTGTGTGATATATGTAGTTAACAAACAAAAAAGTCAAGATAATAAAGAGTTCCATGTCCCTGCTTACCTGCCAACTTTACATATCCCTTTTTTCTCCGTATCGTATATCAGTACCCCAATTTTGCAACATTCTGCCGGCTTTCTAAATTGGTATTAGCGCGTCTTCGTTGTTGGCATATGTTTGCAATGGTGGCGGTCACTCCTACGCCGACTTTCGCACCTTTTCACGCAGTTCTCAACTAATAGTTTGGGATTTTTGTTTGTCGGAGAGCTGTGCTTATCGTATTTTCTCCGTGACATACTGCATCGTGCAGCTGAACACCAATAGGAAGTAATGAATGATGAAGCCTACTGTAGGATCGCAGTGCATGTAAGATATTCAGTATTCTCACACAGCACGTTACTTATGATGAGACTTTTCTGATATCATAAGCAGAATTTTCTATTACGACATTGCACTATGATCTACGGCACCTTGCAGTAGGTAGACGTGGAACTTTTGATGAATCAGACATCTCGATCTAGACCAGGTGAATTTTTAGGATTCTAATCTCGAGCGCACGTTTTCACCTATTCAGCGCAGGCAATGAGTCAGAAATTCCATCTGAAATACACTGCTTCCATATTTATAGGGTCAGCCTTAGATTTTTCGTTTCCGAATCATGCAGCCAACTCGGAATTTCTCTAGTATCACCAGCTTCACCATGAATAGCTCCTGTGCCGCACAGCAAGAGCAGCTTTTCTCCTAGTTTCTTGTAGTTACCTTATGGTTTTTGCTACGTTCCATAGTTATTGGGTCACTTTGAGCTAATGAGTATCACCCTATGAAACAAGATTCTCACACTGAACGTTTGATATAAATAAAAAATCTGCGGGCTACATTGCTGTGAAACGGTCGTCTTTAAACAAAAGGCTAGGAACGGTAGTGAAGCACCCTAAAATAGCGGATAAGGTGATTTTTCCTCGTTGACGAGGAATAGGAGTGTTGAAATACGAACATGACCCTTGTTTAACCCTTTCGGACCTGAATTTTTCCCCGTGGAGAAATTTTTCTTCTAGCTATTGTTTATTACTTGTGAGCATATAAGTATCATTATGGCGAAATTTGGAAGCTATTCGATCACAAACAAAGAAACTAAGAAGCTTTGAAAATTGGCCCACCTTCTTAGTTTTTAAGCTTATGTCGAAACAATTCCAAATTTCATAGTTATGCCGAAAAAGTTTATAATCTTGCACAACATTATAACCCATAATTTTGATTAAAAGAATGGATCTACTTCAAGTATTTTAAGAAAAGTGACACTTACTTGGCCGGTTGCGGGGACCAGCGCCGATTCATTGTTGCACTTGTACACAAATACTTGTAATACTAACAGCAACACACAATGAAATGGCAGGTTTAGCTCATAATTAGGAAGGGGAAGGTTGACTGAAGCAACCTCTAGCAGGATTAGAAAAACCATGCTGTTTCAGCGGCAATGCAAGCGTTTGAATTTGGTGGTGGCAATTGCCACCGCCAGGGCCGAAAGGGTTAAACGCCGTCTTCTCCGCACTGCTGCTGAAGTAGTACTAACTTCGTCCATTCTCGCTTGAAGCCTAGATGATATTATCATAGCGGGCATTTTGCCAGTGCACCACTGATCACTTAACAATTGATGATGTTGACAGCTGGTAAACCACGACTGTTGTCCTAGCAGGTGGAGTTGATGCAGCAGCCTTGGCAGCATCAGCGTGGACCAGGGTAAAAATCGGTCGAGGAAATCCTCGACAGGGGGTCGTACCTGTTGGGCTGGTCATGGGGGTCGTACTCTTGGGGGTCAGTAACAGCAGTGGTATCGTGGTGCAGATAGGAGGAGGGTAGCGCAGCAGAAAATGAAGGATATGTGAAAAACATGATATAAAATATTCTTTGCAGGTTCAGTCGCTCCATTCCTCTACCTTTATGAGAAGGCGTATTTGAAAGCAGTACAAAGAATGAAAGTGCATCTCCGCAAGGAACGGGTCACATGTGCACACGCGCTGCAAAGGCACCTCCTCTATCTACCGCCCGCTCCCTCTCCCTTAATACCTCGTTGAGAATGACACTGTTGTTAGGGACGCTGTCGCAAAAACGACAATAGTTCTGGAAAGACCCTGGGCAAATGAAGCTGTTCCTTAGGTTACAGGAGTTACGAAATGTGTTTACTACAATACAGTTTCTGTCAACAGGTCATCATCATATGTATAACACCTTTCAATAGATTCTACAACTTGAGTGGAGGTCGGATGCATGGCCTATACTGAGACGAGATCGGATGACGATTGCCCCTTTCTTGTCGCTTACGTTGGGAGAATTATTCTAGACACATTTCGAGCGTTGCCAACGAATTAACTTGCAATGGTGAAGAAGGGAGCGGCTTTTTAGGTGGCCGAGATCCATCCTCGATAGATCCTCGACGCAAATATCCTCAACTAGAAATGTAGAAGGAAGCTAAACAGACTGTTAGAAAGCGCAAACCTTCCGCTTTCCAAAACTGTCTTCCTTTTTGATCTTGCGAAATTAGAGAGATATTGCCTTTTAAGTGGCAAAAACTCGCATGAAAATTCAGCATCCTCGACGCTGCCTCGACAAAATTTGAGAGACCCTATCTCTTCGAGTGTAAAGCTTTTAGATCAATTTCAATATTGCCCGGTAGTAGCAAATCCAGCTCTATCTAACCCTACCACATACTGCTCCAAAGGTTATGAAATGGGGGAATGGAACCTTTTCATCGAGAGTGTAGATTTCGACGGTTTCGAGCGGGGTTTCGGCAAATCTGACCCACGGATAACCGCGCTGCAACTGAATGCTTTGCTGTACATTGATGGAACTCGCTTTCACATCAAATCAAAGTTAGAGGGGTCGTATCAAGACCCCGATCTGAGGGGGGGGGTCGTACTGATGTGACCACGTCCTCGACACGATTTTCACCCTGGCGTAGACTCTTCCCATTGAACCACTAACAATGCGCCATGGTGGAAGTGTTGAGCATCGCCACGTTGCCTGCAAATTTTGCACATGCACATAAGTTTGAACCCAGTACCCAACCCAAACCCGACCCAACCAGCCTTAAACGGCATCTTTACCCCTGTACAGAGACCAGACACTTGTACTTGTCGACGGAGGAAGGGTTGTGGAGAAAAGGTAATAACCTACTAAGTCTGCAAAGTTTTGGACATCGCATAGTATTGATCTCCAACTCCCCAGTTCGCTAAACTAACAAGTACTGGCACTTTGAATGTGGTCATATCTGAATAGAAACCTTCAAAGTTCCACAATGCATGCGTCCCACTCCTCGCGCACCATTTCTACTTAATCTGCCGCCATCATTGTAAGTTTTCAAGTGGCCGCGCTGCCAAACTTTTTACAGCCACTTTGATGGGGTCACCCCTTCTTCCCAGTGCGTTCGAATTCCCTTCCCTATTCTGACTGAGAATCTTCGAAGGTGTTCCAGAGGTACTGTACGCTGTTTTGGGACACTTCCCCTTCACTATGTCACCATGAGCTCATGCCCACATGGTAACTAGCAGGTGTGGACAGATTACACCCGTCCCAGATCGCTCCCTCTCCTGGGTGAGGTCCTATATCACTTACCCTCGGCCTTGTTTCGAATGTTCCCCCTAAGGACATAAGGCGCCACGGTTAGCAAAGCTTACATATGTGATAATATTATGTTGCCGTAAAAGTCTTTGGCCATTCGTCGATTTTTTCTGATTCAATTTTCTTCTTTAGCACAGTGAGCAATTGACACTCATATACCCAATCATAATTGCCAACGTATTGCCTTTCAACAGGTAACTCGTTGATGTTTGTCTAGAAATACTGAGCATTGCCAACAGCAAAAACCTTGGAGAAGTCCTCTTCGAAATAGGTCTGGTTCAATAAGCTCTCCATGTTTTGCTTGATTTGACAGCAACGGGAGGAGAAGGTTTTCTGTTGGTGCCAGGTCTGCTGAACGCACAGGTGGTAGAGAACGTACCAAAGGGAACCAGGAGACTACTGCTGGACCTTCTTTCAAATTCATTGGTGATCGTTTCCTGGATAAAATAAATTTTTCCATAGTTTTGAGAGACCTAGTGCCGACGAACCCACCCATTCGCCCGAATTATGGTTCAGCAATAGCAGTTAACTTTTTAGGTAGGAGTGTCAGTGAGGAACCGAGTCGCTTGGGGAGCTTCACCAATTTTGGAAGCTACCTCCCAAGTTGCAGTGCTGAAATTGGCGTCAAAATTTTTGGTTCTTCGCGTCTGATCCAGCGGCGCTCGCGAGTGTGGTTTACTTGAGGAACCCACTCGTTACCACCGACAAGGTCAAAAAAAAGAGGCAACCAGTAAATCAAGATGTTCATGCAAAATCTGAAGGCCTTTAGCGTGCCTTGTCACCCATATCACTAAATTTCCCTTTGCCATGATTTCTCCCTCTCCTTGTGAAGATATTGAGGAGTGGTGGCTATTGCGTTCTGATGGCTGTGCGAAAGCATTGCACCATCGGAGGACTGACGATGCAAACAACTCCAGAAAAACACTCGTCACTCAGTGGAACAAGCCGACAAAATTTGGGCTCTTTCCTCGAGTTTCCATACATCGGCTACCAAATGCTTCATGTCGTGAAAGACACTCCAGGGTTCCATCGCAAGACGTGAGCTCTTGCCGCCTTCCACTGACGCGTTTTCTGGGTTTTAGAAACAGGAGCAGCCAAACATGCTTTCAGTCAAAGACGATTTTCTCAGCCATAATCGCTGTGAGAAACCACGACAGAAATGCTATGAAGAGAACATTGGCTAGTGTTTACATACGTTAAGTTCTTATTTATTTATTTCTACGCTCAGAATAAGAAAAGGCTTCCTGTTCTAGCGTTTTTCTAAGGTTACCGCGAAGGCACTTCAGGATGCCATGCGCGAAACATTAGAACACTCGTGTTCGAAGCAACTGGAAGCCGTACTCACAGCGTTAGGGGGCCTCAGCGAATTAGCCACTTTCAGAGAAGTGACAAATTAAAAAGCGCGGCGGTATTTATGGAATACCTGTAAATCACGGGGCTGCATATCATGTCCCTTAGCAATCTCGGTCAGTTTCTCACCCATACACCATCATATAGCAAACACAATTCATGAATTGCTTTCACTCTTGCAGGCTTCAGCAGGCCTGAGCCTTTCGAACTCCTGTGCTACTTCGCAGCAACGTTACTACAACAAAGCTTTGCAAACAGAAAGAAGTGCTTGAAGAACAGGCGAAGTACAGTGACGTGCGGATAGATAAGTACAAATAATCGTTCTTCTCAGAAAATGCCCGAATTGGAACGTATTCTATTGCATTTTGCCGAAGATACTTTTTTTAGCACGAGGGTCTGTTTTGGAGGTAGAATTTACGTTCAGTGCTAGAACTTCTATCCATGCACCACCGTTTATCGATGACTACTGTTGTCACTCAGGCAGTGATAACACCAGTCATGGATGATCAAATAATCAAATCAGATAATGATAACGATTGCATCAGCTTACTTAATGTCAGCCGCAGAAGATCAAGTCTGCTCGGGGAGTGAAATGTGGAGGCGAACTACCTCATCCAAGCCTCGGATAAGTCTACCCAATGCGATGTAAGATGAGAATCGATAAAAAGTAAGCTTCTGAAACATCGTCATTCACACAATGTCGATGAACCTCAAAGCGGTCACACGTGCGCTATTGCGTAACATTCACAGACTGGCAGGAAGCGTTCATCAAAATATCAAGGGAATCGTCTCATCGAATAGCTAGTTTTGAGGAATGTGGGAGAATCTGCGCAAAGAACTGCGGGTCATTTGATGTTCAGTGTTATCGATAGCTAGTTTTCAAGAATGTTGGAGTGTGCGCAAAGATCTGCATATTATTCATGCTTTAAGTTTTGGGATTTCAATGTTTTTCCTTTTTACCAAACGAAGAGAAAGCTCGACATGGAAAGAATGGAAGATCATTGCGTTCCAAAGTGATAGCCTGCGAACACGATATTGTTATAAGAGGCCAATGAAGAAACCCCTAAATAGAGCCCTGCTATAAATGCATAAATAATATGTAGGAATGAGTGCAAGCAAGGGCTGTGCTCATGACTGCGTACTTCTTGCCGTATACATGTACCACTGATCTGATCATGAGAACATAACACTGCACGTACGCACCACGACACTGGTCAGCCTCACTTATTACTTCACCTCAACGTTTACCGGGCACTTGCGTGCTGGTAGAATCAATTTACTAACTCGCTCTTACGATTTTGGTTGGAACAGGACTCCTTAGAGCAGGGTAGACAACCTTGAAAACTATAATGCTTCCAGACCTTCAAGGACAGCATTTAGCCAAGCTTCGGCGCAATAAAAGTTTCACCATAGAAAACAGTTCTGGCACAGAAGCATCGACTGCTAATGCACTGTGCTCAAGCAAAGCGAATGTAGAGAGTCGCAGTCTTGATTCCGCGGTGGAGTCTCTGAAGATGTTGCCGTTTGAAACGGCTACAATCATCAACTTTATGGAAACTAGTGCGCTCCACGGTCTGAGAAGCCCATTGCATAACTACGACTTTATTGTGTATTGGGTCGCGCATATTGTCTCTTCTTTTAGGAGATCAATTGTTGCAAAACCGCGCTTGGCCTTCATTGGCAATGCTTGCTGTTATGGAAATTGCTGGTTCATATCAAATTAAAAGCCTATAGCTCCTACTGCTGGCGTTTAGGAGCGTCATAAGTGGTTGTTCGATGCTGAGCCTTCTTTCTTTTTTTTAGCTAACTATCAGTTCACTCATGGATAAAACTGCTAAATTTGATGACAACACCACAAATTTATTAATTCACGCAAATCAAATCTCCGTTGGCATTTGGTCTACGTGGTTCACTTCCACTGTAGCTGATGGAAATAGAAGTGCTTGATAAATTGCTAAATTTTCGCATTTTTTGAATTCCAATGAATTTCGACATGGCACTGGCGCGGAATATTCGTTTGATAAGCCGTGCAGCAGATTCGCGAAATGGTCGAATAACTATCAGATACATTATGCTGGTAGACATCGCAAATAACGAAATTGGAAAGAATAACATAGTTTCAAGATGTGGCCTGAATCATTCTCGATGAAAGTACTGAAAGTAATGAACCATCATGAGAAACAGTTTCATCACTGAATTCCGTTAGAGACAGCAGTGGGTATTCACAATCATTACATTCTAATCGCTTCCAGAGTGTATATCATAAAAACATGGGTAAGCCCCACTCTAGATTTCGTACCATGCAATTCATGCCCTTCCCAGACTGGCAGTGATCCACTCCTAATGCACCGTGCAGGGTGATCTGAAGCAGTGGTGAGTGAACCGTAACCATTTTTTCTCTGAACTTACCCATTTTTAGCTCTCTTCTACGCAATCAAACGCCTAAATGAATTCAGAAGTATGAGTAATTCAAATGATGGAGAATCAATGGTTACCATCCGGACAAATACAAAATGTGAAGATTGTTCTCCTGGATAGAGTTCCGTAACCCAAATAAGAAAATTTGAGTGAAGTCCATTTGGGCGCGTTAGTGATTTTTTGGCCTCAAGTTAGTGATTTTTGGTTTTCGACAAATTGTTACGAAGAATTCCCTTGCCTTATTTAGCTGCCTCCTGTATAGGCCACCTGGAAGAAAAAGAGCAGAACTTTCAGAGAACTTTGACTAGTCAAGCAATGCCCAGAAAAAATAAGTTGTTTTGATGCCTATTGCCTGCGAGCCACGGCACAGGACACCGCGCTTAAAAAGCTCTTACGAAGGCAGCAGGTGGATGTGGATTTCAATCTCAACCTGCATTTGCTTTTGACATGCGAGGCGCCTTTTTTTGTAGTTTCTTTGTCTCATCAGGTCAGCATTCCTTTTCAACGGCATACTGTTTCGGCTCCCTACCTCCGGCTCACCTTTATGTTGGCCTGCTCGAGAAGAGATGTGGTTTTTTGAGATTGGTTCTCACTCCGGCATCCATTTTTGTACGATAAACTATTCGAAAGAACTTATCTGCTCTACAATAGCTTACGTCTCACTTCCAAAATTGCTGTGAATTGGATAATTTTAGGCATGCAAAATGGGGAGTCCTCTCGGCGAAAATTTACTAAACCTTCTGAATTTTCTATACAACTAGCTATGTATCTCTCACGCTCTCATGCTGTCGCAAGTGTAGACGTTTCTTACTGCGCTCAAAATTTTCTGCTCAATTTGTTTTTTCGCCAGCACTGGTTCACTCCTATTTCGTCGAATCTGGCCCTGAACATTTTTGCGCCTAGGATAGGTAACTGGTAAAAACTTCGGTGCAATCGACTAGGGCTTTATCACTTTCCTACCTTTTGAAATATGGAGAAAATTTTTGAAGTGACGTACCATCCTTGTAGGCTAGACCTTATGAAATGCTTAATATTAACTGAACGGAATTTCTAATTTCTCTAACGCTATTCAGCTACGGTGTGCATAAAGTACAAATGAGGAAATCCTCCACTTATGCAATGCACACAAATGGTGGAGCATTTATAACTAATTAGTTCGGAATATTAGCCCTTATACTGGACGGTAGCAGCATGAAAACGCTTTATCAGAGAAAGAGCTGTGTGCTCACTTTTGCGATCGCTCCTGCTGCTTATTGTAGAACTCATCGAGGAGTGTATCCAGGCAAAACTGGGGAAATTGAAGTGCTCAAGGAGCTCTTAAATTCACATTTTCCCGCTTCGAATCCGTGGTCAACTTTATTTGTGGTCTCGGCTCCCGCGAAGCTCGAAGCGTTCACGCTCACAAAGTCTCTGTTCAGAGAGAATATGAGTTGCACTCACAATCCGCGTAGTACCCATCGCCGAACTTGTCGGATTCTCTCTGGAAAAATTTTCGTACCGAGCGAGCGAAAATGATGACATGGGCCAGTTGTAACTTGAACGGGACACCGAAGTGGTGGCATGGGCCATCATTGCATCGCCTTGATAAGAAAACTTCGATCGAGTTCAGTGATGGGTACCAGACGGGTAGTAGGTACGAGTCATGTTCTCTCTAAAACAGAGACTTTGTGAGCGTGAACGCTTCGAGCTTCGCGGGAGCCGAGACCACAAATAAAGTTGACCACGGATTCGAAGCGGGAAAATGAGAATTTAAGAGCTCCTTGAGCACTTCAATTTCCCCAGTTTTGCCTGGATACACTCCTCGATGAGTTCTACAATAAGCAGCAGGAGCGATCGCAAAGTGAGCACACAGCTTTTCTCTGATAAAGCGTTTTCATGCCACTGTCCAGTATAAGGGCTAATATTAGTATTAGTGTCATAAGCAATTGACGCGGCCCATTTTCTTCAAAAGAACAGAGCAATTTAAATCCACGCGTTAACCAAAATCAAACAACACCATTCTTAGTTTTCACGCCGAAAACGATGGTTGCTATGCCGATTTACGAAATTTCCAAATAAGTCAGAAAACTGAAAAAATCAGGGGGTGGCATATACAATTGACGCGCACTATATTTCGCAAAAGTCGACAAGATTCTGAACTGCTGTTTCCCAGGGTCAAATCCGAGCACTGTAGCAACTTATGCAGTTTCATAAAGAGCATATCAGAAGCCCAAGTAGAAACATTGGTTTTGAGCACCAAGCCAAACGTACATCTCCGTCATCCATGAAAGGTCAAAAAATACTGTGATCACGAATAACATAACAGGCAAGCCGAGTTGAACGAATAATATGGCACAGTACATGATGAGGGCGATAACCACGTTTATGTGGAGGCGATACGTTTTTGTAGAAAATTCGTGTTTCCGTGCTCGGATACGTAGAACGACTCTAAATTTAGCATTGTAAGAGAATGATGTGGAGAATTTTTCGGAATTCTCTAGCTTTGCTTTGGGTTATTGATTTCTGCACTCGGCAGCAAGAGTCTCTTAGAATGACCATTCCATTGAGATAAGGCTAGAATGCGTGCATGAATGTCACTACACTGATTTGTCGCTTACTCAAAACGCTAATAACTGGTAATGCTGCTTACCTGGTAATCATGACAGTACCAATGATTGCTGCGCCTGTGTAAATAAGGAGTAGAAATATAAGACACAAATCAACGCCTAATGATCTAAGGTAAACGACCATAGTAGCAAACTCGTCCAAAAAGACGGCGTTTCTCGGATCTGCTATCAACATAGAAGGTACTGATTGCGTATCGCTTAATATCAAATATGGTAGCACGATGCTGAAGGCTACTATAACCACAGCTGGTAACAGAAAAGCAGTCCACTTCACGATGAGAAAAGCTCTAGATCTCAACAGCCAAAAGTGACATACAGATATGTAGTTGAGCGCTATAGAGTACGCAATGCTGAGAACGGCGCATGCTCCCAGCCAACATATCATAGCGCTAAACAATAGAGTCACTTCACGGTTGATTCTCAATGGACCCAAGTTAAGAATAACAGGATATGGCAGCATTATGTACGGCACAAATAGGATACAAATCAGGTTGCATAACAAAGCGGGAATAGCAACGTTGCAATACATTAGGATTCGAAATGCTTTGAGTAATTCAATAGAACTGGTTTTCATTACATATAAAACAAATGTTATCACTACATCTGTAGCTATGCCATAAAATAACATTGTGTCACGTTGAAGTTGGAAATACACCACATGTTTCTCGTATACTCCGAAAATGCCAGCAAACTGTGACGAGTTCATCCGTGGAGAATCAAGTCCTGGTCCTGTAAAAAGATTTGGAGTCATTTCACCTGTAAATCTAACAGCTTTTAAAATCTATTCACAGAGTTCAACTTCAGATAGCGTTTCGATTTAGTTCAAGTAAATCCC